>JAHDVF020001099.1:0-201841 GCA_022606425.2 Lepidostoma basale | reverse complement strand
CGCCGAAACAATGGATTCTCTAATTAAATCACAGACTAAAATTTGTTTGAAGATACATTGTTTTAAGGATTAATTGTATCTCAATAGAGACGAAGATGTACTTTTTTTTAAACAGAATATAGTAGTCGAGGCGTTTACAGGACTGTATGACCTGTCACTGGTTGGGTTAAGCGATAACTTTATGTTAACAACATTCCCCATTCCGCCCTTCTTACGACCACCACGTCTGACAATTTTTTGGAACTTGTATGTATGGTACTATTTTAAATAACTTCACATTTTAGGTCAATCTGCACTAGCGCTATCAATATATACAATTAATCCTGAAAAAATTATTAACCCCGCAATGGGTAAAATCCAGAATTTGTCCACAAGTATTTGTATACATTCAAAAAACAAATTATATGGTTTTATTTTATTTGGTAATCAATACAAATATTTATTTATTATATTAATCAGTTATCGTATTGAATCCATTTTTCATCTCCGGTGATGATAAGTGATAAGTGAAACCCTTTCACTTTTCTTCAATAAAAAATAGTAAAGAAAAACTCCACTTTACTTCAATAAAAAGTAGTAAAGTTCACAAATTTGGATATTTACAAAGCTACAAATTGCTGCATAATTATTGTTTACCTTTTCAATAAATATTTATAAACTGTAGACATATAGACCTAAAAAAAATTACGCGAGGTCAAAACGTAACGCCATGTCTTAGAAAACGGTGAAGACTTATTCAAGTACTCAATATTATAAAAAAATCATATTTGTGGATTTCCATGACATTTTTTTGTTAATTAAAATACTGTTTTTCCACAATCAAGATTATTTTTATCGATGAGTTTCTAAGGAAGAACAATAGTTTATATATTTTTCCCGATGATGAAGGTATTAAACCTTCGAACTATGTTGAGAAAAATAAACGCAAATGGTTTATAAATACTATTATATTTAATTTCAAAAGTTTAACATGTTAGTTTATTGTCAAATTATATAGCGCGAGATTTTTCTAAAAACTTCATATTTTAAAATACGCATGTTGGTACAGTATGTTTAAGAAGTTATGGCCCTATGTTCTGCGAGTACATTTTTTAGATTGAACAAAATAAAAATCTACGCAAAAAAACAGGCTTTGAATGCTGGTTTCTATTATATAAAATTATAATTATTGTAATGTATTAAAAAGTAACAAAGGAATGCAGCAAGAGTTTAACAATTTCCCCTTTTCAAGAACAAGGTGTTTATGGTATAATTTAGATTATTCACCGCGTCTAAGGTTAAATTTCAGCAAGAGTTTTTCTAAGAATTTTAGTACACGCAGGTATGATACATAAGTACATACTCCGTTCTTACAGCCATCGTCTGAATGAGGTATTCAGGAAGGTAGACCGCTGTATTTTCTCTAGAAAGATGTGGAAATATTTAGCAACGAATTGATGGCAATGTTTACAAACGAGCGCATTGTCCGGGGAATAATACGGTACCTACTCTAAATAATGCTATATGGTGCATATCCACGTGTGTGTTCTTCGGTTTGTGTGTCTTTCGTCATTGCCCGAGTATTAGCTCCCAACTTGGCCTTAGACCATGTTAAGAAAGTGTTCTCAAGAGCAAGCACTTTTCTGTTTCATTTCACAAGTTACGCTTAACTCGTTTTCTCAATTAAAAAGTAATGAATGGTCCATAATGTATTAAATAACAAAGTACAATAAGATCTTTCAGAGATCTTTAAGAGTGTAAAATGCAAATTTAAGAAGATTTTGCATTGCGAATGAAAATGTTTTTGAATCAAGACCCTGTACGCGTCTAGACCGACTGAAGTAATGCCTCTAGGAAGGCCAAGACAGCGCCTAATGGACAATGTTCTGGCTGACCTGGCTAGGTTGGGTGAATCGGAGTGCTGGGAGCAAAAGACGCAGGATCGAGGAACCTGGCGAAAAATCATCAAGGAGGAGTTGTATGGCCATAGGAAGTAAGTAGGGGAGCACGGGTAGGAGTGAACCACTTTTTTTTTAAACCGTTGTTCTGGGGAAAGGAAACAAGATAAACCAGCAGAGTAAGCTTCCTATGTTAGCTACGTTTATTGTTTTTGTGATGGTAATAAAACAAATTTGATAATATGTTTAAGTTCTTTATAATTTGCGTAAATACAGCAAGACACCTACTGGCTCACTTCTACCCGTGTACGGGTAGGATTGAACCAAGTAGTGGGTTGAGATAAACCATTTACATGATGGTGGTGTTATTAAAATAAAACCAGCTAAAAGTATAACAATGTTTAGCCTAAATATTTATTTCACTCAAGTTATATAAAAATAATGTAATCAAAGTAAAAATGAAGAGAAACAAGTATTAAAATAGTATAACAAATTAATGAAGGTAATAAAAAAAGACAAAAAATCAACGAACGTTAATACAATCAAATTGAACCGGAAATTTGTAATGGCAGTGTTGTCTTTTTGTTGTGTTTGAATACCTTGGCTGGGGAAGTGTCAATCTAACATCATTTAGAGCTACCGTAGAAACATCAGGAATGTCTGGCATCATAAAAAAATACCAATTTTACGCAGAAAACTAATGGTAATCTCTTGTCTTACATTATCAAAACCTTCCCAACATAGTATATATCAGACTTTTTGCAATAGTAAATTTAACTAAGACGAAGCTCCCTTCACCAGGATCTCCATTGCAATCATTATGTAAATCGTCCTCTTGAATAATTAAGTCTTCAAATTCATAATCTGAATCTGATGAATCCTGTAATACTGGTTCTTCTTCTGATTCATCTTCGCTGATCATCAAGTCTTGATGAATATTTCTGGGTTTTTTAGCCAGCTTTTCATTACATGACCTGTTTCAGGAGTATCCGTAGCAATCATTGATCGACCTTTTTTTCTTCCCTTTCTTATGTCACTCCTTTTTCCTGCCATTGAAATTCTGAGGGCTAACAAATATACCAGATGATGACGAAATGATGTGATGAGTTGCGGAAGAGTTGGATTCTTCTATATGCATATCTCTGTCTGTAACAGTGCACAAGAAATCTACTTCTGTAAACTCTTTCCTGCCTTTATTAAATTCAGTGCATTTTTCATTTCATTCAGTGCATTTCAGTTTCGGTAGTCCTTGCATTTTCTGTTTTTCTTTTATGTATTCGAGGCATTGTTGTTACCTGCACACAAAGGAGAAATAATAAAATAAATATTTTAGATTGAAGTGACTGCGGGCTAGGAATGAACCATGGTTCAATCCTCCCCAATCGAAGTTGGTTCAGTCCTCCCCAGCACCCAAAATAAGTTAAATAATTTCCAAAAAAATATATATGTGTAATATGCACCACAAACAAACAGTTCTAGGTACTATATAATTTAGTACTTACTTTTGAGTCACTTTCCGTTGTTTAGAACTAAACAGCAAGGTGTCAAACCCTTCATAAAAAGTTCGTAAATTTTACTTTAGCGTCGAAAAGTGCGAGCGATACTGTCAGCACGTGAACCCGTGACGAGGTTCAGGCGGCAAGTGGATGTGCTGGACGAGCACGAGTATGCGACACGTTGGTCAAGTTTGAACATGTTTCGAATCGTGTTTCACAGTAATATGGTAAATGGTTCACTCCTCCCCGTGGCTCACTTCTACCCGTGTTCCCCTAAGTAAGAATGAAAGTGTTTTAACAATACCTGTTTCTTTCCATATTTTTGCATACAACAGTTTATCTGAATCGAATTACTGTATACATTTTTTTTGCTATTGATTCTCATGACATGTGATAGGTGTAGTCTATCGTCATTTGTATTTTAATCACGTGAATTCTATCAGACCAAAGGTAGCGTGGGATTTTTTTCACATAAAATAATACAATTGCTACCAATATCGTAATTAGCGAAATGAAGACACTCAGAAGCATTGCTGGTAAAACCCTTCGTGGCAAAATAAGAAACGTAGAAGGAGTATGTTGTAAGATGTGCTCTCAAAGAGCGTTACTATATTATTACATAGCCCTGAGAGATCAGGCCAATTTTGAAAGGGTCATGATAATTGTCAAAGTAGAGGGAAAGGGACCATAAGGACGGCCAACAAGGAGTGCCTGACGAGCCATGGTTTACAGGATGAACACGACCCTCTGTCATAAGGAATACGACTAAGAAGAAGAAGAAGACATTATCAAATGTCATTGATAATATTTAATACATTTAATGATCAAATACAGACGTTTAATTCGTAATAATTAAGAAGAGTAGAACGTCGTTTATCCGGACTAATTGGGACCGAAGATGTTCCGGATACCGATTCCGGATACCGGATTATCCAACAGGCGCTAATTATTTTAGAAAAAAAAAGTGTTAATCGATTTTTTTCCTCGGCTCGTTTATTGATTATGAAATTACAATTTTTACTGCAAAAGCAAGAATATATGTAGTACATGTAACATATAAAAAAGCTCAAATTAATCTACAGTACTGGAAAAATAATCAGAGATTTTTTTTAACAAGATTTCCTCGTGTTATTTTTGCGTGTTATGACCCCGACTTGTCCGGATAATTGACGTTCCGGTTAACTAACATCCGGATAAACGAAGTTCTACTGTACTAACATCATTGAAATGATAAAACAATAAAGAAGTATTTTTTGGATATATGTTTTCTATTAAGGGAGGATATATTTCCTATTTCCTCATCACATGCAGTCATCAAATGGAGACCATGGGAGAGAAAAAGAAGAGTGGGCCGACCCCAAAAAAGATGGGCCGACGACATTATTCCTGTCACGGGTAAAATGTAGCAAAGAAAAGCCCAATATAGAGTGGAGTGGAAGAAAATGGAGGAGGCCTATAATCCAGTAGTGGAGAGATGGCTGAGGAAGAAGAATAAGAAGATTAAGGGATAAAATTATGATCAAAATTCAATATATAATATTTGAAATAGTAAATGTGACTATAGCTTACGACCGCGGACGTATGACATTTGCGATCCTTTATCCATCAACATACAAATCTATTCATTATTTTTATACTCGATAGACAAGTTCAAGAAATTATTTTTCATGACTCGGGTTTGTTCAAGTTTTATTACCTAATTTATAAGCCTGTATTTTTAAGGATGCTGGAAGTTTAAATAAATGTTTTTTCCTTAATATGTGTCATCTCAGTGTGAATTTACAAATTATTAAGTACGTAATAATATCAAGCACATCCACTATTATAAAAACACATATTTTTTAAAAATTATATAGAAAAATCGTAATACCTATTTTTTCCACAGAATTGAACAATCTTATATGGACGTCATTAACACTACTCCCTTGCTAATACAGTAAGCATCTCTAGTTACTTCGATATTATTATTGTTCCAGGATATCAAATATTGACTCAAGACTTCACACCTGTGTATCGTGTTGAATGTGTGTATTGTGTAATGAACTCTAAAGTTGGCATAATATAAGAGTTTATGTACTTATTCAATTATTGCATTTTATATCTTAATTCAAACATTTTTTAATCATTACAATATATTCTGTCTACAGGTTCCTTCCAAATGATATATTGTATAGCATGCTTTTACTTATCTTTCTTCACACAAGTGTGTGACGTATTTTTGTAGTTCTTTTTGAATTTTTGGCCATCTGCAAGATTATAAGTTCTTTTACATTATTTCTCTTTTTCTTTTTTATATACTTTGTATATATGTACAACACTAACATTAAAAAAAAAACATATCTGACATGTTTCGGACATCCAGTCCTTCTTCAGTGATACATATTATAAAGATACATATTTAAAATATTTAAAATATTGTAAAATTGTTTGCTTAAATAAATCTTTATAAAATCTTTCAAAACTGATCACATTTGTAAACAATTTTAAAATATTTTAAATATGTATCTTTATAATATGTATCACTGAAGAAGGACAGGTTGTCCGAACCATGTCTGATATGTAATTTTAATTTTTGTAATGTTGGTGTTGTATTTACAAAGTATGTATATAAATAAGAAAAAGAGAAAGAAAGTATCTATAACACAAAGTATGGCGAACATAGAAGGAAATCATTAACTTTATTTCACCCGATTATCAAATATTTTTTAGTGTTTAATTTCTTCAAAATATTTAAAGTTCGTCGCTTTCACAACCATTTTTTTGTCAATTTAATGAGATCTTTTGTTTGTTACGAGATGTTATAGAGATGCGTACCAAATTTTATTTTATTTTATTTAAAAGATTTTTGTAATTCTTATAAGTTTCAAATGACGCAAATACTTCAGATTTTTCGACGATAGAAGGCAAAACAATGAGAGATCGCGTAAGGAACACTATAAAAAGAGAGAATTGTGAGGTTGAGGATATATTATAAGATGGAGCAGACAGTGAAAAAGGAACTGGTACGGTCATGTTCTAAGAATGGACACCACTACATAATCAGTCTCATGGGACTCGTCCTCGTGGAAGACCTCCTTAAAGATGGAAGGACAGCTGGGAGTCTACCTCTCAGGAGGAGCAACACTCTGGAGATCAGACCACATAGGTCTATAACAAGGGAGAAGAAGAATAACTTTGTTTTGTTAGTATATTTTTTTATAATGTTTGTATCGATTGATTAAATTTATATCGTTCTCCCGAAGATGAAGAAAACCTTCGAAACGTGTAAAAACATATGAAAAAACCGGTAGTTTATTTCATTAAAAAAATCGTATAAGGTTCTAAATTTAGATTTGTTAAGGCAAACTTGAGCAAGCTCGCTACAGAGTGAAACCGGTTGGCGCTACTTAAACAAATAAAGTGGTTTGTACAAAATGAAAAGGTGTGTAATTTTATTGTTATATAATATATTCAATGTCTTGGTACTCGTATATGCAGAATTATTTAATAGAATATCAAGTTGTAGCGAGGGTTAATCTTGAAAAACATGCGAATTATTTGCTTTGAAATCAAATAAGTTTAACTTATTTAGAATTTAAAAGATACGGATGAAGTCACTTTTCCATTAACATACTCTTCGGCTTGTGTAGTTTCTTCGGTTACCAAGTAACCACAAGTACCAGTTATCATTCTGTTGGTTCACTTCATTAGTGCAGACATTTCACGGTCAAGGAAACGTATTTATAAAATCTGTGTGCTGTCGAAGTTCGCAAATATGATTCTCAACCTTGAATATCAATTTATTTCGTCGATTCACACGCATTAATAATTTTCAATGTTACGGTCAGAATGTAATAAAAAGATTTTCATATCTTTGAAGCATATCATTTTGTGCAAATTATTGAATATTTCGGGTTTGAAGTCATGCCTCATTTGATTTTTATGATGTTGCAGAATTTAATGAGGTTTAGCTCTCATAAACGTATGATATACCTACAATAAAAATATCAGAATATTTACTAAATACCACATACTTTTCACAATGCCATCTCTGCAAAACGTTTGACGACACAGTTCATATTTACATCATCTTCGTTGTACTTTTAGTGCGGTTGCAGTCCCAAAAAAATAACCAGTCTGTCGATGCCAGCTAGCCTGGCGAATCCGGTCGCTGTCTTAATAAAGACAAAAGTGGAAGTAGTTAAAAAAACATCGTTTTATTTTATAAGGATTAATTGTATCTCAATAGAGACGAAGATGTAAATTGTTTTCTGGGAACAGAAGGTGGTGGCCGAGGCGCTTACAGGACTTATGACCTGTCATTGGTTGGGTTGAGCGATCGCTTTATGTTTAACAACATTCCCCATTCCGCCTTATGACCACCACGTCTGACAAATTTTTGGAACTTGTATATATGGTATTGTAGATTTCCACGCCTATCTTTACATTTTTAAGTTCACTCTACACTAGCGTCATCTATTCTGTTTAGAATATCTATCCCAGAAAACAATTTACATCTTCGTCTCTATTGAGATACAATTAATCCTTATAAAATAAAAATAATTTATCCGCAATGGGTGAAATCCAGTATTTGTCTACAAGAATTTGTATACATTCAAAATATTGTTGAACATCGTTTTATTTAATTATTACCAAAAAAATGGTTTGAATTGTGGCGAACTACATTTGTATCTGATGTTGAAGTTTCAAACGACACATATACTTCAGATTTGTTTTTGTAAACGTCAAGATATATTGTAAGTATATACAAGGTTACCAATGCCAAACTCCTGAACTTCGGGTCGAACCCCTTTTCTCATCATCAATTTCCATCCCTAAGGGGTCGCACCCTCTTTTTCCTCAGCAAATATGTATGAAAATAGGAAAATATTGGGACATTTTCCTACCCCTAAAGGGTCGCACCCACTTTCTCCTCATCAAATACGCATGAAAATGGGAAAAAAATTGGACCATATCGCTAGCCGTAAGGGGTCGAACCCCCTTTCTCTTCATCAAATTTTCATACTAAAAAAATATTGTTTACTTTTGTATGAAAAATATGTATGAAAATGGGATAAAATGAGGCTTTTTTCTACCCCTAAGAGGTCGCACCCCCTTTCTCTTCATCAAATATGTATAAAAAAATTAAATAATTGTGTTATTTTCCTATCCCTGAGGGGTCACACCCCCTTTCTCCTCATCAAATATGTATAAAAATGGGAAAAAAATTGGGACATTTCGCTAGCCTTATAGGGTCGAACCCCCTTTCTTTTCATCAAATTTTCATACTAAAAAAAGAATGTTCAATTTTGTATGACAATAGGATAAATGACAACTGTTTCTACCCCTACGGGGTCGCACTCCCTTTCTCCTCATCAAATTTTTGTTCAAAAAAATATTTTAATCTTTTGTATGAAAAATAAATATGAAAATGGGATAAAATGTAGCCATTTTCCTACCCTTAAGGAGTCGAACCCCCTTTCTCCTCATCAAATATGTATGAAAATTGATACAAATTGGAACATTTTCCTTCCCCAGGAACTCAACCCCCCTTTCTCCTGATCGAATATGTATGAAATTGGATACATTTTTTGGCACTTTCCTACCCCTAAGGGGTCGCACCCCCATTCTCTTCATATAATATGTATGGAAATGAGAAAAAAATCGACATTTTCCTACTTTTAAAGGGTTGCATTCCCTTTCACCATAAAATTTTTTTACACAAAAAAAAAATAGTATAAAAAATATGTATGGAATTGTGATTAAAAGTGGACATTTTTGTAACCCCTAGGAGACGAACCCACGAAAAATAAAACGATAATTTCGCTTTTTTTTTTTTTTTTTTTAATTATGAAAACGGTTTCGCCAACCGATGTTGGCATCATCAGATACAACAATAACTTTTTCGTTTTTCAAAACGATATTACTATGATTTCGCATTTTTTACGATATCGGTTTCGCCATCGATATCGGCATCATCAGATATAACAATAACTTTATCGTTTTTAAAGAGGATAATACGATGATTTCCAATTTTTTTACGATAGCGGTTTTGCCATCGATGTTGGCATTATCAGATATAAAAATAATTTCTTCGTTTTTAAAAACGATATAGCGGTGATTTCACTTTTTTTACGATAGCGGGTTCCCCAACCGATATTGACATCATCAGGTTTTACAATAATACTTTGGTTTTCACACATATTTATGAAAAATATGTATGAAAATGGGAGAAGTAAGGACTTTTTTCTACCCCTAAGCGGTCGCACTTCCTTTCTCCAAATCGAATTTTTTTACAAAAATATATTCCAATTTTAGTATGAAAATGGAATGAAAAGTGGACATTTTCCTATCCCTAAGGTGTCGAACCCCCTTTGTATGTATACAACATTTAAACCAACCTTCTCTCATCCATTCGTTCCATATGTTTAAATCATCTCAGGGATCCTTTTATAATTTTACTTAAGATGCAAATATCTACTTTTTTTATCGTTTTCTTCTCGATGATCTCATTTCTACGGCATTTAAAAAAATTCCATCCTTCTTTTGTCTTCTCCAAACTTCACTTCCATACATCAAAGTTGACACTAGAATTCCATTATGTACTGCCGTCTTTGCTTCAGTGGATATATTATTACATCTACAAATATTGCCTTAAGAATTTGATTTATAATAAGTAGGTAGGAATTCTTATTAGAATGGGCTGCACGCCTTCATCACATAAAACTTAGTCAATATTATATCTTGGGGTACATCATTTTTATTATTCAAGCTCTTTGTGATATCATCGAAGTCAACAACGTTCACATTGACTTGTATGATTGTATTAAAAAGCTCCCACGGATTTATTTTTTGAGTTAACATATAAAAAGCCTTAATTTCACATATAATTGCGATAATAATAAATGTTATATACTGCATAAAATGTTTAGACAGAAATATGAATACAGTAATTGAGTCGTTTATTTAATTTACAAGGAGCGTTTGATGTTCTGATCGATTTTTTAAAATAATGTTTATACTAAACATAATTTTCAATTTTATTTTATTTTCGTGTGAATGATTTTATTTGTGGTGTGACAATAATTAAATATTTTTTAAATTTCAAGTACCTAATTCTTTTTTTCTTTTTCTTCTATGTTTGCCATACTTTGTGTTGTAGATGTTTTATTTGTCTTTTTCTTTTTTATATACTTTATATATACAACACTTTAAAATTACATATCAGACATGTTTCGGACAACCAGTCTTTAAATATTATAAGATTGTTTACAAATATGATCAGTTTTGACAGATGTTATAAACATTTATTTTGGAACTTTTATGCTTTTGTTATAACAAATCAATTTTAAATTTTAAATAATAATTTTAAGTTCCTATTGGGGTTCGGGTAATTACTTACAACAAAGGAAATAAATAAAATATAGGACTTGACGTTATATTTATTTGACTATTTATAATATATTCTTTATTTTTAATTGCTTTTTTAATTTCTAAAATTTCGAGATTGCTCAAAGTTATATTTCTATTGTTAACCTGCAAAATTTCAACGCCATTATCTTTATAATATCACTGAGCAAGGACCGGTTGTCCGAAACATGTCTGATGTGTATTTTTTTAAAGTTATTGTTGTATATACAAAGTATATAAAAAAGAAAAATACAAACTGTTTTTTCTTCTTCTTCAGCCTATTCCCGTCCACCACTGGATAAAGCACTCTTCCATTTGCTTCCACGTCACTCTGTCTTATGCAGACTGCATCCATCTGTCATCCTTCCACCGTAGTTGCGGTCGCCCAGCACTTCTCTTTGCCGTCCACGGTCTCCAAGTCAGCAGTTTTCTTGTCCATTTTTCGTCCGAGCTGGCTACGTGACCTGCCCATTGCCACTTTAGAGTTGTTATTCGGAAACAATTTCAACAATTTATTTTTACACAACATTATTTGTTTTTTTATTCTCAATCAACCGGTTTCGCTCTCACTGGAGCGCAACACAGAGAGTTCTTTTTTGAAGAGATGGCGAACATCGGGGGTACTTGATATGGTACAAGCAGAAGAAGAATTAAAAATTCCACTTAATCAATTTATAAAATATAAATAATAAAATTTTATTTATTTAAGTAATTAAAAAAAATCAGGCTCAAACATGAAATGTATCATATTAATAATTACACCTCTTAGAAACCGTTAAAACCATTAAATTCATTCCTCTCTTCCCCCATTTCTTGTAAATACTTTATGGTTACACAAAAAAACAAAAGTTTTTCGAAAATACTGTGACTTCAGTGAACGCCATGACACTTAAGGCTCCTCAGAAAAACAGTAGTTTTTAAAATAGAATATTTTATGTGTTTTTAATTAATTCTTACAAGAAACACGACAAAATATCGTCCTTCTAATGCCGGAATAAAGCATTATAATTGATTGTTTACTTTTCTACTATAAAAATTAAATATTTTATTCTTAATTAGTTTTAATAGTCTTACACGAAACATCACGAAATGTATTCATTTTCATATTGACGACTTCGGAATAATTTCCGGTATAAATGATAAAAAATTGCGATTTAGTCTGCCAAAACTAATCTTTATTAATATGTAATACTGAGGAAAAGGTACGTTTTACTAAAACAAAGAATATCTCAAAGAGTTATAATATTTTTTCCTGTGTTATTTGTATTAAATGTTAAATTATTAAATTAGTTTGGGCATTATCAATGTACTTTGTTTTATTTTGACTAATGATAATAATCTAGCAAAGCATGTCACTATTTAAAGTGTAATCAAACTTCTAGCAAACATGCGATTTATAAAGAAAAAATATTATGACTATAAAGCGAGGAAAGGGTTATGAGAAACGAGAATTACAAAGTGCTACAATTGAAATTGAAGGAAAACGAAATGTTGGTAGAAGAAGAAAATAATGGCTTATAACTTTCTAGAATAATTCAGTTATAGTAAAACATCATATTTTGAAGGTGCTGCATCCAAGGTAAAAATAGCCGTGATTTTGTCCAACCTCCGACAGAAGAGGAACAAGAAAAAGAAGATCAATTGATCCCATTTCATAACGCACGGAATGTATTCCACTTAAAAAAAAAAATTATGGCTAATTGAAAACCGATAAACGGGAAAAATTATAAATAATTGTTTGAGTCGACATATGCTAGACTGACTGGATAGGCTGAGATGGGCTGGACATGTGGAGAGAATACCATCGTCTCGAGTACCAAAGAAAACCCTCGAGGGACATCCGGGTGGAAGGAGAAGGGTCGGTAGGCTTAGACTCCAAATGGAAGATGAGGTGAGGAAGGACGCTGTGCAACTACTACAAAAAAGAGACTCGAAGGCCGCAGCAGGTGTCATAAGTGCTTGGAAGCGAGGACTGATGGAGGCGAAGGCTCGGTATGAGCTGTAGAACCATCGAAAAAAAGAAGAAGAATGAGACAAGATGAGTAATCGTGTAAAACATAGATCGGTGGCGACAACTCTCTCAGGCGGTAAATCTCATCCGATTTATCGACTTAACAATGCTATTACTTACTAGCTGCAAAAAAATTGGAGTAATTTTCTCTTTTGCTTAAAACATGTTTCCCAAGAAAATTATTTATTTATTTTCATGTAGTATTTTACATTGAAATAGTGAATAAATTACCCACTGCAATCAAACAAACTTACACCTCTGCGGTTTGAATATTATGCCATCGAAGTATTAAGATTTCAAATACTCAATTAACAATAAATTGGGGGATTTTCCACATTATAATTTAGTTTTTTATTACCCTTTTCACATATTTATTATCATAAGCGCTAAACTCTGGATTGGGCCATAGTTGTCGCTAGAAATGTCAAAATTCGTGTTTTCATAACGCGAATCTAATGCAATTCATTTGCTACCGCGATTTGAAAACAATTCATTAGTATACCAAACTTATATAAGTTACCAAACTTAATCTACTGGACTTCTCGGGGACTGTCTCGGATAGATACAAAACTTATTTATCATTACATATCATATCTTCAATTGCGTCAACGCATGTTGTTTGATATCCCTTCTTAAAGAATCAACCCTCCTTTAATTATGACATTGGGTAATAAGACAAGCGTAATCAAACTAACACAATGAAAAGCTTTTTAAAATAGCAAATATTTTCTTTGAATTTCCTTCTATCAGAAAAGATTTCTAAAATATCTCTACATGAGGAAGTTTGTTAGCTATCCGTGGCTTTATCCCACTGCGTTCCTCTTTGGGATGCTGGGGATCAATAGTCTACAGATAAGGAGGGATGGGTCCACAATTACCCTTTTCTTCAGACATATCAGGGGATTTTTTGAGAATTCCGTCATCTTGGATGGTATACATATTTGTTTTCCGGATGATTATCTTCGACAGAGTCAGCACAGATTGTATTATCTCCCAACATGTAGAAACAGGTGTTCAACAAACTCTGGTGTTCAGAAGACCAATTAGAGAGTATTTTGTGTTCCAAAAGTCAAACCATCTCTCATGCGTTCCTGGTATTTTATATGTTATATTTTACTTGTTCTCAATAGATGCCTTAAACTATAATATATTTTTTGTTTGTAATATCTTTTAAGAAAACTAACTGATTTGATTTGATCTTATTAATGTTATGGAGTTTTTTTTCGTCTTAATATATGGTTATTGTTGTGGTTCTGGTTTTGAGATATTTGTCCCTGTTTGATGTCTATATTAATTCCATTTTGATAAAGAAAACATTATTACTTGTAATGTTCGCGATATGACACTGGATTTTAGGGGCTCTATTATCTTGTTTACTTACTTTTATCTTACTTTAATCTTGTTTATATCTTGGAGGGTAAGATTGAGGGTCGACGAGGTGTTGGGAGAAGGCGGGTTTCCTGACTGAGGAACATCCGAGAGTGGACGGGGCTAAGGACTGTGAGGGAGCTGTTCCGAGCTGCCCAGGACGGGGAGGCCTATTCAAGGGTGATAGTCAACGTTGGGGAGACCTGACAGGACACGGAAAGAAGAAGAATATACTGCAATTCACATTGAAAAAATTCTGATTCATTTATGTTTTATTAGTTTAGTTTTTATTGATACACGCAGCACCAATGTTAATTTAATGCTATTTTTATATAAATGCTAATTTATATTTAAATTTATTTCTTTCATTTTTATTCAAAACAAATTGCTTATTAACAAATAGATTTTCTGTGAACATGAATAAATTTTGATCGCGTATTCGAAGGTCATTTGCAATATGGATGCAGTTATTATTCACGGCGATCACGTGTTAAGCCTAGCACATCTGGAATAACCATTACAGATTGATCAATCAGCTTCTTATAGAAGATGGAAGGTACGTGGAGGTATCTAGACACAAACACAGTAATCCAACTAATATTTAGGCAGGTGTGAGGTAAACTAGCAATGATTTACTAATTGTTTTTGGCATCAACAGGTGCCTTAACGTCTGAATAAATCGCACTTTAAATTCGGCTTCATTCGTTTTCTTTTTGAATTAAGAATGCGGGATTGATTAGTTAGGTGGCTTTTGTTTTATTTTATCTATGGAAAATATTTTAGTAATAATTAATTTTGTTTGAGATGTCAGAGCGAGGCTTCATTGACTTTATGAAGCTATGGATGATTGCCCAAAATTTAGATTCACGATATAGACTGGAAATCTACCGTATTAGATAGAAACCGGTGAATATATCTCCTATAGGCAGCCATGACTCTACCCGTATTTTAACGTTAAATTAGATCATTTATAGTAATTGCAATCATCAGCAAGGATCATAATAATGTATTTTGAAACCAATAAAAAAAAAACGCACTGAACCTTTCATATTTTTTTTTCATAATACTTTCTTCCGATCTAAATCGATCCATTATTAATAAATGTTATAATATTGGACGATAGAAATTTGCGCGGGAGATGCCTATTGGTGGCGATGAGGTCCGTAACCCATCACACCGCGTCTCCCGCGGGGGTGAAAAGAGAAGGGTGGAGTGCCGCATCGGTTAAAGTGTGGCAGTCCATTCTTTCTGTCTACCTCTTCGGAGAGACGGTGTGATGGTTAGTTAATTACAATATATATTTTTTATATACTTTGTATACAACACTCACTTTTTAAACAAATTTAAATTAAATATCTAATATGTTTCGGACTACCCAGCCGTTATCTGTCATCGTAACATCCGTCAAAACCGACCGTATTTGTAAACAATTTTATAATATTTAAAAAATCTATATAATATCACCGAGGAAGGGCTGGATTGTTCGAAACATGGTTGATATTTAACATAATTTTGTTTAAAATGTGAGTGTTGTAGACAAAGTACATAAAAAAAAAGAAAAATATATAACATTTACAACACAAAGTATAGCGAACATAGAAGAAAATTTAGTTATAATATTTAAAAAAAAATACATCTGCCACTTCACTATAATAGAACCCATAGAAGATGATACCTTATTTGCCTTATCGAACGTCGTGGGAGTGTCAAGGTTGCTGGACTATTGGATGTCCAGGTGTGGAATTCAAACTGATTTATTTGCTTTTTATAATCAAATGTGTATATTTTGTACATTTTAACACAGTTCGCAGGTGTCGGCTACGAAATGACTCAAAACGTACCTTTCAATGATTGTTAAGGTTTTGTAAAATTGCTTCTCGTCCTACGCAAATACAAATAGGTAGTGTGATAACTGTTAATAGTGAATTAAGTTATATTTATGATAAATAACATTATATCCTGCTATGGAGGACAACAGCTTCGTTGTCATATAAAATATTGATAGCATCCAATTTCAATTGGCATGACCAAAACATTTATTCATGCCGTGTTTTTTTTATAAAACTATACTGCAATTGAAGAGCCAGTCATACGCTTAACATACCAACTCCACAATTTATTGGCATACCAATTCCAGCAGACAAATGCCGCGATAATTAAAAGAGTAAGCTACTAGTTCTGTAAGGGTATAGCCACACCGGAGTGCCTGGGTAGCAGTCAAGACAGTTCGCTTGTGATCACGCCCTGTGGCGCGGGGTGTATAGTGTGGTCGGTCCCATAATGCGCCATACGTTGGTTCACCGGGTGTTCATTTTGATTCCTACTCTGGCACTTCGGTGTGGCCGTACCCTAAGGTTACGCTGGTGTACGTCATCCATGTAGAGCCATGTATGGAATTCTTGTGGGATTCATTCTCTGGACATGTTGGTACCATTATCGATGACGTTGTCACCCCCATCTGACCATGTCTTGAACCTCACAGAATACTCGGATTGTCCTCTTCCTTACACGATCACGCAGAGTCTTCCCAACAATAGCACATAGTGTTCTCATTTGCCAACGGGAAGGACAACTCCTCAGCACACTTTTGGCTTTGACAGAATCCGCCTTCGTCTCAATGCCATATTACTGGAACAATCTTTTTAAATTATCCTATCCTGGTGTAAATGCTGATCAACTTCGTTCTAGAACCGTCATGAGATGATTGATTCATAATAACGGCGTTTTATAAATAATCCAATTTATTATCAACCAATAAACAATGAAATCGGATTCTTAAGGGTTAGGTCAGTCGTTTCTCTATGTGCGTCTATAATTGCGATAATTCAGTCATTCAGTTAGCTTCTGCTACCAGATGAGAAAAATAAATTAAAATTAAATATCAATATATAAATTTCTTACATTATTATATAATACTAGCTGTACGCAGCCACGCGTTGCTGTGGCTCAGTCTGGTTAGTTGTAAAATGGCCCCAAATGGTGGTTCAATGTATTCACCCGAGACTACCGACCCACACCCATGGCTACTCTCATCCCACTCGGTTCTGTACCCTGGTCCAACCGGCCCCACCCAATACCACTAGTTGTCACCGTCATTGGTCTCCACCTAAGATCTCGGGTCCTGTCCATGGCCACCTCCAACCCCTCCATACTCTTCCCTACCCACCACATTCTCCAAAAAAACATCCTTCCACCATCCAACAATATCCAAACTCAACATCCAAGAAAGAAATTTCCAACATTGACTGGAAATGTCTAAGTGCGCTATGCTATCGTTTACTAGAGCATTGAGAACTGTGTATTATAGATACACAATGAACAACCAGCAACTAACACACGTATCTACGATGAAGGATCTTGGGATCATTTATGAGAGTAGGCTGACTTTTCGTTCACATATCGAGAGGATTTGTGACATTGCACTGAAGATGTTGGGCTTCATCATTCGGACCGGAAGAGTTTTCAGAAATCCCAATGTGCTCAGAGTCCTATACAACGCGTTGGTTCGGAGCAGACTCGAAAGTGGTTCTGTGATATGGAGTCCTCACGATGCAAGATATTCCGTTATGCTGGAGAGAGTTCAGAAAAAATTTCTGAGGTATCTCTACATGAGGGAGTATGGTAGTTATCCGTGGCTCTATCCCACGGCATTTCTTTTAGGAATGCTCGGAACCAATTCTTTACAGCTTCGAAGAGATGGGCATCTCATAACCCATTTCTTTAAATTAATCAGGGGATATTTCGAGAACTCGGCCGTGCTAGAGGGTGTTGGTCTTTTTGTCCCCGATAGATTTCTCCGACAGCGACAGCACAGATTGTTTTACCAACCGGCCACCAGAACCAATCTGCCTCTGGTGACACCGGTGGGAAGAGCAATTAGTCTGCTGAACGCAGTCTCCTCGGAGATCGACGTCTTTTATATTAGTGAAGGTACGTTCAGGGGACAAATACTCTTGACTTTAGAAAGTATGTTGTCTTCCTAATGTTTAACCATCTCTAATGCGTTCCTGGTACTTTGTTGTATTTTTATAATATTTTACCTGTACTCAATAGATGCCTTAAACATTTTCCTGTTTGTAATGTCTTTTGAGTTAATAAACTGATTTGATTTGATTTGATTTAAAACACGCGCGTATTCGAATGCAACGTTGTGTAAAAATTTCAAAGCAATCGGTGAATTACTTTTGGAGATTTACGATTAGGATCAAACGAACATATCCATTTTTGTTTATATGGATAGATAGATTTGAAACATTACTTTCAATAATTACTATCGCGGACGCCATGTTTCTCCTGGACCTTCGTTTGTTCGACTCTTATTGTTTGCTTCTTCTTCTTCTTCTTGTGCCGTGTCAGGTCCCCCCGACGTTGGCGATCACTCCGGCGAAAACCTCCCTGTCCTGCGCTGCCCGAAACAGGTCATCCACCGTCCTCATTCCGGTCCACTCTCTAATGTTGCGCAGCCAGGACATCTGTCTTCTGCCAACTCCCCGTCTTCCCTCTATCTTGCCCTCCAATATAAGTCGGAGGAGGCGGTACTTTTCTCCACGCAGCACGTGACCCAAATATGAGACCTTTCTCACTTTGACACTCGACAACAGCTCTCTCTTGATTATTGTTTGCACATGTAATTAATCGTGTGTACCTTTGTACTACATGATAACTGTTTGTATTTGCCGAGTTGCGTACAGCGGCTGGCGCTGGTTATTATCCCTTATGCTAATCATGTCACGGCTAGTCAATAATGTCGCTTAAGTGGAGAACCGAACAAAACTTCGCTTCCTTTCTATTTAAGCATAATTAAAGGCATTATGTATGTGTGTCAGGAGACTGAGATTGCCGTCCGACGTACACAGCATTGTGTACAGAAAGGATTCCTCGGTTTTGCCAGTGAAAGATTAATGTGCGAACAGTGCCATCTACACCGCATGTTTGAAAGGGTACCAAATAACGCGTCAGCCTAAATCGGATACGCATAAAAAAATCTATTGTTTTACTGTTATTTCGTGAGCATTGGAAGTTCACCTTGAATTATAAAATATATATTAACGACTAAAATAATTCAGTATTCACCATCGTCGTATCTAGTATAATATATTTTTAAGACGATTAATATTTATGAAAAAACGATAGTTTTTCAAGGAGTTTTATTATAGTATTTATGTATGACATGTTTCGCCCTTCTAAGGCCTTCTTGATAATGGCTTAGAAGGGCGAAACATGTCATACATAAATACTTTAATAAAACTCCTTGAAAAACTTTAGTTTTTTTCGTATACGAGTATATTAATAATTTAATATGGAGTTTTACAACATTGTTTAAGAAGCAATAAATATTTTAAAGACCTTTTTCTCTCTGGCATTTTAACTAATGAGCGGAAATACACGAAGGCAATATCTGCTGAACCACGAGGAATTAAATAATACTTAATAATTTTTTATTTTTAAAGGAACATAGAAGTTCCCGCCACATATCCGAGGCTGTTGTTATAGGGCGTAGCGGCGCCTTTTTGTCATCCTCGCTCGTAGACTCCCTGGGCCTGTCCCCGGTCCATCCGGGACTTACATTTAATGACGGCAACAACAAGGGGGTGCCAGACCACATTTAATCTACCCCATCTTACTTCTATGCTTCGCTGTACTTTATTGAATAAATAAGCATAACATATAATACATGAACATTTCAGAAACATTATATAAAGATAAA
Source organism: Lepidostoma basale (assembly GCA_022606425.2). Classification (NCBI taxonomy): domain Eukaryota; kingdom Metazoa; phylum Arthropoda; class Insecta; order Trichoptera; family Lepidostomatidae; genus Lepidostoma; species Lepidostoma basale. The sequence continues at coordinate 181,993 of JAHDVF020001099.1, read as the reverse complement.
AAGAATATTAAGCATTCGATTAATTATACATTTTCTGACGTATTAGGGGTTTAGGGATCCGTTTTACAACAGAAGGCTCTGGCTGCTTCAAGCCTTCAAATCTGGGGGCCATTTTTTTTTAATTAAGCCGGTACATCTGTCAATTAAATGTTTGTCATTCTCACAACAACATTTGTTTTATCGCTCCTTAAAATGTCGACTTCCGTGAAGCATTTGCGGAAAGTTCTGCTGTTCTGTTTTAATTGGAAGAAGAATGCAGCTAAGGTGCGTAAAATGCTTGTGGAAGTTTATGGCGACCATGCCCCATCGCCCTGGAAGACCGAAATAGTTTGTAAGTACGCTTATGCATTATGCATTCATTAAATAAATAAACTTTATTGTGACAAGTATTGTGCTAAGAATAAATCGCAATAACCGAAAAACATTTTCGTCAGAACAGGATAATCCAAAGTGTATTTTTTAAATACTTACGTTAAAACACGCGAGGAGTCGGAAAAATCGACGTGCGTGCATGAGACGAAACATGAATGTTGAGGTATCGAGAGAAATGTGTCAGAAAAGAACAGTGTGGCCGTCCATTTAGTTAGTTAATTAGTCAAATAATAAGACAACATAGCCTTGAGTTCATAGAAACATTATCATTATTTTTAAGTTTGTTAGATTTTCGATTTACGAATTTCTGTTCATTGTGATGGTCCGATGACATTCGACGAATTACTGGCGATTGAAAGCGAAAGGCTCAAGACTGGAATACGTGGACAAGTGTGGGGGAGGCCTATGTCCAGAAGTGGACGACAACGGCAGTGTAAATAAGTAAGTAATTCATTGTGATGTTTAAATGTTTATAAAATAAATGTTAAATGTTTGACGGAATCTTACAAAAAGATGGGTTCATATTAATGAAAGTATTATATAAATGAAAGTATTAAAAAATGTAGCCAGCAGACTCAACAAGGCAAGAGGAGCTTTCGCTATGCTTCGCCCTGTATGCTGTTCCAGTATCATTTCGAGAAAGCTCAAGCTCCAAATATTCACCAGTAGAGTTAAAAGCGTACTGCTGCACAGATGTGAGACTTGTAAATCTACCGCGGACGTTACTGGAAAACTCCAGGTGTTTATAAATAAGTGTTTTCGCTCAATATTCAATATCTATTGGCCCCAAACAGTGTCAAATGCCGTTCTCTGGACCATGGCAGGCGAAAAGCCAATTAGAGAACAAGTCGCTAGACGCAAATGGCAGTAGATCGGTCACATTCTGAGACGGAACCCAGCCTGCATCGCTCAGGGCGCACTAGACTGGTCCCCTATGGAGGGAAAGAAGAAGCGAGGGAGACATAGAGCCACCTGGAGAAGAGCCCTGCAGGATGATGTTAAAGCAACAGGCCTCACTTGGGATGATGAGTCGGGTGGAGAAAGATTCCTTGAGGCCCTATGCACCACGGAGTTGTGACAGGACAAAAAGAAGAAGAAGATTGATTGCCAGCTAATAAGAGTTTCTATGTCTCAAATAAGTCAATTAACTTTATGAAATTTAACTTAGAATGGGAGAGTCATTATCTATACTGGGTGCCAAATATTGTAAGAACGGTCCTGACGATTATAATTATAACTTTCTTTCTAGTTGTTTTTGAAGATCTTCAGGGAATATTAATTCAATGCCAGCACTTAACATATACAATACAGAATATAATAAATCTGGTCCTATGTCTACTTTCAGTAACGAAAGTTTCATTTGATTGTAGTCATTATAATAGAGAACATTTTTACATGTCTTCAATTTAAATTTACTACCTGGTGTTGTACACACTTTTACTAGTTTTTACAGCACTTTATTATTTTATTAATACCAACTGGTTTCGCTCTTGCCGGAGTTTCGTCAGGGGTACTGTTACAAAATAACTGAGTCAGTTTATTTTGTAACAGACGAACCTGACCAAGCTTCGACAGGAGCGAAACCGGTTGGATTTAACACAAAAAATAAAGTGGTGTAAAACTAGTTAAAATGTTTTTAAGATAATGAAGATGACCCTTGATGGAAGCTCATTTAAAATAATAATTAAATAAAACGTTGTTTTTAATTACTCCCAATTTTGTATTTATTTCGATAGCGACTGGTTTCGCCTGGCTCGCTGGCATCGACAGACTGGTGACACTATTGCAAACCGAGTCCTTTATATACATACAGATCAGGGGTGGTAAACATGATTCCATACAAAAATAATCATTAAATATTTATGTAAAATTTACTGAATTTAAATATTAGTATTACAGGTATTCAAGAAGATTCATATTCAATACAATGGATTTGAAATTTTATTATAGCTTACATATTTATATATAACGTCTGTGACATATTTATATATATAACGTAACTAAAGTCTGTCGATGCCAGCGAGCCTGGCGAAACCGGTAAAATAAAGACAAAAGTGGAAGTAGTTAAAAAAAACATCGTTTTATTTAATTATTACAAGTAAACGTGTGTTAATATTATTGTTGATACATCACACCACAAATTAAGTGCTTCATACAAAAGTATAAATAATTTGGTGATTTTATAATAGTGTTCCAAATTAAACAGTTAAAAATGTTAGGAAAATTTTTGATGAAAGTGGATCAAAAGTTTGAATAATTTTGAACCAGAATCATTTAAAAAAAATGCTATATTGAAATACTAATTTTTTTTATTCTTTATATTTATTTATTTGACACATTCACCATGGAGTGTTGTGTGTCATACAAGTAATAATACATTAAGGTTACATATTTATATACAAACAATTAGTACATTTAAAAATAACATCATTGACTAACATAATTGAACAGTTTAAACTAACAAATATTTATTATATTCTTAATAATTATGTGAAAAAGGAGTAGGGAAAACTAATAAATACTCAAATTAAACAACGACGAAGGAAAACGTATCTTTACAATAAAACACAATTTTGTTTCAGAGAGTAACATAAATCCAATCCAGAACATAGTAGGTACCTACCTATAGTCAATATACTCGTATCTAAACAGTTTGTTAACTTATATCTGAAGCCTGCTTATGTAATAGGTAGGTACTCCGTTTTTCAATGAACGTGCGAATTATTTAGCACAAATATGTTAAGTTGTACGCCAAAAAATATGACGCAATTAGAACACTTGCCAGTCCACAATTGATGGGGGATTCTTGTTCACGATCGCCGCCGGAATACTAATAGAACAGACACTCCCTCGGAGGATAATCACACTTCGATCACTGTCGGGGACATGAAGAAGTCTCAAACAATGGCGTAATCAGATCAATTTAAATTTTTACCAGAAAATTGCAGATGCCATTAGTTCTGCTGTAAATTGACCGCTCGAAAGAAAACCAAATCTTTATAAACAAAATAAAACCATACAAACCCAGACATGACGGCCTTCGTGCTAGAGTGGAAACAGTTTGCCACACCGAAGGTCCCAGGTTCGATTCCTGGCGATGAGTGTAAAAAAATTCTCACGCTGTATTTGATCTGGTAAAATTCACGTAAAAATAAAGAGTGACTAGCTACCCATCACATGTCATGAGAATCAATAGCTTAAAAAGTTTTATAAGTAATTGAGTTCAAATAACATGTTGTATATAAAAATGTGGAAAGCAAAGGGAAAATATGACATTAAAGGCAAATAGGTTAGATTTGCTACAAACCAAACCCTAGGATTGAAACTTGAGAGGAAATAAAAAGAGAGTCAGTAAGCAGAACGAAAACATTACCTTATGAACATATTGAATAAATAAATTCACGGTTGTTAGAAATATGACATTTGGAATCTTGGGTAAATCTGTGTCTCGTGATATCCTCGTCGAATGACATTTCGGAAATCGTCGCAGTTTCCCTATTCAGGGTGGTAGCCCTGATCCCTATTACGGGCCTTAAGATGGAGATTGAGACGATCCCTAAAACTTTGATGAATAAGATGTCAAGAGATACGGATATATCTACCTACTCAAGATCACAAAGAACCAAATTCGGAAGGTGACCTCCATTGATTACGCTGTTTTCATAAATAAACAAAATTTCGAATTATTAAAATTATATTCTAATTGCCAAATGAATATAATTTTAGGTTTAGAGTTAAATGATTAACGGAAATTAATGTCCAAAATAATTATTAAGATGTCAAGCAAATACATGTTTTTTTGTTGACCTTTGTGACCTTTATAAATTATTTTTGATGAATCATAATGTTATATCATATCAACCAATTTATATCCATGCTATAATTTATGACTGTCCATAGTAATTCAACTCGTGCATTTAAATACACAAATTTTCTTATGTGTTTGGCGGGAAATTTTAAATTACCTACAAAAACGGTAGGTACAAGCTACCAGAAACAAAATACAACTTGTAAATTGTTTTTGGTACTAGAATGTATAGATATATCAGCTGATTATGTTATCGTTTGACACATGTCATGTCGAGAGTGAGATAATGTCATATCTTATTTTCCCACCTCTAATATTAATGTTATCACTTGCTAGCGCTTTATTTGTGAATTTATAGTCAGTTACAAATTATGATGAATACAATCAGGGAAGCATATGGGAGCGTTGTAAGTAAAATCGGCTCCCCGGTCAAAATCGACAATTTATGGCATAAAAAAATATTGTGTGTCGGGTTGTGTACTTTAGACATCGTGCAAGTCGTTCAAACCTTTCCTTTAGAAGACTCAGATCAAAGGTTGGTTGGAGATTCAGTTGTTTATTCATTATTACTATAAAACGTCAAAACAAATGATTGCATCTTATAAAAATTTCCCGCTTTTTAGATCAGTATCTAAAAATGCAATATTCTTATCTTGGTTATATTTTGTTTTTTGCTTCATCATGATAAACGTAAGTAGCAATGTTAGTTATAAATTACCCAGAAATACCTCTGCTAACATCTGTGTAGAATATAATTATATTGTTTGGAGGATTAACATATAAACAAAACAATCTGATTTATTATGTATTGCTAATATTTACCTAAGTAAAACCTATATAAATGACGATATCATTTTGTTGTTTCATGTGAAATTTTAATTGATTAATAGAAAGATGGTGGATTATTTTGTTGAAATTGAGTATTTGATGAACAAACAGATGCCTGGAGTCACGCTGGCGACGCGGAGGGAATGCGTCCAACAATTGTACCGTCCTCGCCCAGATGGGAGTTTACTGCGAGTTCCTCGGCACACTCAGCAAGGAGAGCCACCTTAACTTCCTTCTAGAAGATTTCAATAAATATAACATTAGCATGGACCACTGCGTTTACTACAAGTGAGTTAACTCTTAAAAAACAATTAAATTCATTGTATCTCAATAGAGACGAAGATGCAAATTAGAAATGTTCTATTACAGGAAATGGGGAGTGTTGTATTATATAAAGCGTGCACTTAACCCAACCAATGACAGGTCATAAGTCCTATAAACACCTCGATCACCATATTCTGTTTCCAATTTGCATCTTCGTCTCTTCTTTCTCTTTCTGTGTCCTGTCAGATCTCCCTAACGTTGACTATCACCCTAAAGTGATGACCCGAGGAAAAATATCCAGAGTGGTATCCCCTTGCCTTCTTTGGAGGATTTTCTGTCAGGGTTACCTTCCCTTAGCTGGGTGTATCCAGTTTTATGGCGCTGGAAGCTCGCCATTCGTCCTCTCTCTGTCTGCTATGGCACTAAGTAATATGTGCCACATTGCCCGGGGTTCGCGGGGTCTTTAAAATACCTCTCGTGGACGCTAGAGAGTTGGACTTTTTTATAATAAATTTATTTAATAATAAATTATATTATATATTAATTTATAATAAATAACAGATAATAATACAACAAAACGTCAAAAATTAAATGTGTGCGCGACGCAGGACAAACGAATATAGTATAAAGACGGCCGATGGGATACTTTATGGATGTGATTTACCGACAGCGCGCATGTAAACCATAATTATGACGAAGTAAAACACATTTAATTTATTATCTTTACAGATTTCTGTAAAGGATAGATGTAGGTAAGTATTGTAGTAATTTGTGGTTCCGAATTCTTACAATAAATGTCACTACAAGTACTGCAAAGTCGCAAAACAATATATCACGGCTACCGATGTTAACGGTTAGGAAATCTTACACGTGATATGTCGGCTACCGATGCGAATGGATTAAGGATGGTCAGATATGGAGAAAAAGATATAACACCAAGCTCTACAATCTATATATCTATAGCGTGGTCAAGTTTATCAAAATTAATAGATTTCGCTGACTAGTTAATTTACACTGAATGGGGGATCTGGAGTCCCCCAAACGAGTGTTGTTTAACAACTCGGCAGGGCGAAGAAGTGTCTGCAGGCCATGACTGCGATGGTTGCATGGTGTCGTGGCAGAATGAATGAATGAAAGAAAGGGAGAATTAAAATTGCATTTTTGTGATTCCATTTTGAAATCTTGGTTTACATATTGGTTTCGGATGTGTGGGGCATACATGTATTCAGTTTTCATGACTATTCCTCTTACATCTGATGGAAGCATTGCTGGAAAGTGATTCGCTGTTTGTGTGATGGTGTTCAAATGTGAAAAGAAATAACCTTACTAGAAATAATACATCATATCTGATCTCTTCATTGTTGGAAAAACCTTATAATGTATTTTTTTGTTTTATTTCTTGGGTTGAGGTTCGGTAAAATAAATCAATGTCTTCTTATTTTCAGTGAATGTGAAGCCCCCATGTCTACTGTAATAGTTTGTTTGGCGACTGGTTCCAGAACTATCCTTCACTCGAATCCTAACTTACCGGAACTCAAATTTGAAGAATTCAAAAAGATCAATTTAAAAAATTATAGCTGGATACATTTTGAAGTAAGTTAATTATACAATGTGAATGCAGAGTAATAATTCTATACTTTGTACATTTATTCTAACAGTTTCTTAATAGAGGCGTTACTATATTCCGGAGCTTTTTTTTAGAGGGATATTGATATTTTTACAATAAACTTACTACTGGAATCAGAAATTGTTATTCTATCTAAAAAATAATACCATTGTTCATATATATACGTACAATAAATTACATATATTAGGTCCTTACATATGAAATTGGCGTTTTGTATGGGAGGAACATAAAGTTGATTTTTTTTTTAAATATATATTTATTTAATCAAAGTATGTACCATTGCTATCTATGCACTTTTGCCATCTCATAGGTAGTTCATCGATCCCTTTACTAAAAAAACCATTCGGACGGGAATCAATTAAATCTTTGAAGTCGGTTTGGACTGCCCCATCGGAGTTGAATTTTTTCCCTTGCAAGAAGTTATCCAAATTTCGAAAAAAAATAGTAATCTGTTGGGGCAAGGTCCGGAGAGTACGGTGGATGTCTTAGACATTCAAATTGAAGCTCTTCTAATTTGGTAGCCGTCTGTTGTGCAGTGTGTGGTCTAGCATTATCATGAAGCAGCAGTGGCCTAGAGCGATTAACCAGCCTCGGTTGTTTAGCAGCTAGCTTTTCCATCATGGTTTGCAGTTGCTGACAATAGACATCTGCCGTAATCGTCTGGCCAGATTTAAGAAAACTGTAGTGAACGACACCAGCACTAGTCCACCAAACGCTCACAAGTAACTTTTTGGAGTCAATTTTCGCTTGGGGCATGGTTTGGCTGGTTCGGCAGGGTTCAGCCATTGCGATGAGCGCTTTCGATTATCATACAGGATCCACTTTTCATCACAGGTAATGATTCGATTCAAAATCCCTTCATTATTGTGCCGGTTGAGTAATGCAACGCAGCAGTCAACGCGCGTTTCTTGATTTGTTTCACTCAATTCGTGAGGTACCCACCTTTCAAGCTTTTTCACCTTCCCAAGTTGCTTCAAGTGGATTAAAACAGTTTTATCACTAACACCGCAGCCTGTATAAATTTGAATTTGGAATTCCTAACCAAAGAGAAGATATTTGAGATCAAAGTTGCCAGTACGGCAAAACGCCAATTTCATATGTAAGGACCTAATATATCAACTTATAAAAAGCCCGGAATCCTTCCGAAAGAGTAAAAAAGACATTGAATGAAAGAGTGGGGGATGTACAAGCCGCATTTATGACCGTAACAGGATGTATGGATCAGATTTTTGCACTTCAAACGCTTACGGAGAAGTTTATGGCCAAAAAGCGTAAGCTTTTCTATGCGTTTGTCGATTTGCAAAAAGACTATGATCAAGTGAATAAAAATCAAATCAAATCAAATCAAATCAGTTTATTAACTCAAAAGACATTACAAACAGGAAAATGTTTAAGGCATCTATTGAGTACAGGTCAAATATTATAAAAATACAACAAAGTACCAGGAACGCATTAGAGATGGTTAGACATTAGGAAGACAACATACTTTCTAAAGTCAAGAGTATTTGTCCCCTGAACGTACCTTCACTAATATAAAAGACGTCGATCTCCGAGGAGATCGCGTTCAGCAGACTAATTGCTCTTCCCACCGGTGTCACCAGAGGCAGATTGGTTCTGGTGCCCGGTCGGTAAAACAATCTGTGCTGTCGCTGTCGGAAAAATCTATCAGGGACAAAAAGACCAACACCCTCTAGCACGGCCGAGTTCTCGAAATATCCCCTGATTAATTTAAAGAAATGGGTTATGAGATGCCCATCTCTTCGAAGCTGTAAAGAATTGGTTCCAAGAATTCCTAAAAGAAATGCCGTGGGATAGAGCCACGGATAACTACCATACTCCCTCATGTAGAGATACCTCAGAAATTTTTTCTGAACTCTCTACAGCATAACGGAATATCTCGCCTCGTGAGGACTCCATATCACAGAACCACTTAAGATAAACTGCGGTCAATCTTGTCCAAATACAAAGTGACCACAAAACTGATATGGGCAGTTGCTTCTCTCTACGAAAGAAGGGTTAGGGTAAATGGGGACATACGCCCTGGTTTGTTATCACGAAAGGTGTTAAGCAGGGTTGCGTAATGTCTCCATGGTTGTTCAATCTGTATATGAACAAGTGTATGAAAGAACTGAAAGGAATAAATGCTGGTGTTAAGATGAGTGATTTGTCTGTAAATTGTCTGCTCTACGCGGACGATGCCATTCTTGTTACAGATAGTGCGGATGAATTACAAGTCTTGGTGTCGAGAATGTATGAAGTATGCAAGTAAAAAAAATGATGAATGTCAGAAAGTCAAAGATGATAGTTTTTGAAAGGGAAGAGCAAATGATAGTTTGTAAGATAAGCGTGAACGAAGAGAACTTGGAGCAGGTGAGAGAATTTGTATATTTAAGTAGCATGTTCACAGTAGGTGATCGAACGGATAGTGACATCGAAAGAAGGGTTGGTGCGGGTAGCTTTAAAAATATTTATTGGAAACAAGAATTTATCAATGAAACCAAAAACGGCCATTCACAATGGAGTTCTGATCCCAACCTTTATGTTTGGAAGCGAAACATGGAACTGGCAGAAGAAGGATGAGAGCAGAATAAATGCAGTAGAGATGAGATCCCTAAATGTGTGATAGAACGATGTATGACAGAATCTCAAATGCTGATATAAGAAAGGAACGTAGAGCGGAAGAAGGTATTTTGAACAGACTTAAGAAAGGATCGCTGAATTGATTCGGACATATGGAGCGCATGGATGGAGAGAGAATGGTTAAGATACGTTAACGATGTAAATGGAGTACGGAGTTGAGGTAGACCGAGGCAAACATGGCATGACCAAATTAATCAAATTTTAAAGGTTGCTCATGATAGAAGTCTGAAGAATCAACATGCGTGTTTGACTCGTTGTATGAATTTGGAGGAAGCTAGAGAGGCCTGTCAGGATAGAGTAGTGTGGCGGTCTATTCTCTCTCCCTATCCCTGCGGTGATAGTTTGTTTGTATATTCAAATTTTTTGCAGGGCAGAAATGTTTCTGAGGTCACATCAATGATGGAATATGTTGAGCACTGGAATTCTCAGTTATCAGAAAGCGAACGGAATAGCGCGATAAAAATTTCCCTGGACCTTGAGAAGCCTCGATCGGAGCTACTAGATCTTCTGCCATATGCTGACATCATTTTTGTTGGAAAAGATTTTGCAAAAGCCAGAAAATGCAACACTATGAGTGAAACTCTCAAATCAATTGCTCAGGATATAAAACCAGGGTAATTATTATATCTTTATACAATACTTAAATATTTTAGAGGAGGAAGTAGTGCATAGATATGAGAAAAATGATAACATTTTTTTTTGGTTCCTTCTGTATGGTATATCTGAACAAAATGTAGATTTATTTATTTAAATATTTATTTCCTTTGTTCTAAGTAATTACATGAACCTCATTAAGAACATTAAATTATTATTTTAAAATTTAAATTGAATCATAATATTTGTTATAACAAAAGCATAAACGATCCAAAATAAATCTTTATAACATCTGTCAGATCATGTCAACAATTTTAAAATATTAGTATAAATATGTATCTTTACTGAAGAAGGACTGTTTGTCCGAAACATGTCTATATAATTATACTTTTTAATATCAGTGTTGTATATACAAAGTGTATAAAAAAGAAAAATAGAAATAAACCATCATAACAACACAAAGTATGGCGTATATAGAAGAAAATCACGAAAACTTGAAAAATATTACTTCATATTCTATGCATTTTTCTTATAGTTTCCATAAAGGAATCAGACCATTTGCAACATATAAATCACTCCTTGAACTAGAGTCATAATTCTTATTTATTTAGGCTGTGCCCAGAACAAGGTTTTCTTAAAAATATAACTAACTAAATAACCATCGCACCGTCTCCTCGAAGAGGTGGGCAGAGAGAATGGACTGTCACACTGTTCTCTCCTGAAAATTCTGTCATTTCCTCCACATTCATACATTGTGTCATGCATGCACCTCGATTCCTCCGACTCCTTATGTGCTGACATTGATTTGACCGTTTCTAGGTCTTCTTCTATTTCTAGTTACGTTTACATCATTAAAATATATTCGTTCATAACATTTTAATTCGTACTGCGTTCACTTCTTATATTTGCATTTGACACTATCATATTCAGATTTTTTACATATTTGTCTAAGAAATCTCATTTCTACTGCATTTATTATACATTCATCCTTCTTTTGCCAGTCCCATGCTTTACTTCCATACACCTTTAAAATATATTATTGTTTTCCTTTATTTCACTAAATATATTATGTTTATTTCATTAAATTTTAGAGAAATGATATTTTACAAATATTTGCACATTAATAAAAATGATTTTTTTGTGTTTGTTTTGTAAACTTCCCATTATATTATGATTATAGAGCTACAATAATATGCGCATGGGGCGACCGTGGTGCCATGGCCCGGGCTCCTGATGGGACCACAGTGCAGAGTCCCGCCTTCCCCCCAAGAGTCGTAATAGACACACTGGGTGCAGGGGACACTTTCTGTGCCACTGCTATTCGAGCCCTGCTGTCTGGGCGCAGCTTGCAGGACGCCATTTCCTTTGCTTGTCGTGTAGCGGGGGCAAAAGTGGGTCAACAGGGCCTTGGAGATATTGGGGTGATTTATGAAAATATATGTGCTGCTATGCAATCCTGTTAATTTGATGCACAAAATGTTTTCACAAAATTTACGAGCTCAATTCTTCTATTTCAGATATGACTGTGTTATAGGAGGGTTGCTATTTATATTTCTGGCCTAATAAGGAAAAAACAAATAAGTATAATCTAAATTGTTTTTCAAAATATTCTACATGAAAATCAATACAATTTTTCAGGCGTTTGAACCAATTTTCAAAACACTTTATGCACTCAGATTGAGGTACTCCAAAACATGCGTTTTGAATGCATCAACCACATCTTCAGATATGGAAAAACGTGGACCGATGTGCGGGAACAATAAGAAGTCATTGGGTGTTAAATAATGTGTGTACGGCGGATGACCCATGAATTCGATGTTTTGGCCCGTCAAAAATTATTTTGCTTGGGCCGATGTGTGAGAGTTCTCATTGTCTTGATGAAGAATTATTTGCCTGTTCTTCGACATTTTCTGAATTTCTCCGAAGACTTCTGTTAAACAAATGGTCATGCATCAAAATTGACCATCCTACGTTTCTTTAAAACCACTGTCGCCACGTGAAGAGTAATGTCGAAGAAACAGGTAACCATTTGCTTCAATGTGCTTCTTCTGTGAACTTCACCTGTGTAGATGTTATACACAGTCTTTGACGCACCTTGAACGTATTCTTTCAACATTTCCTTGCACGAATCAACACGAGCCTTCTTTTGAGCGTTTGTCAGATTATGCGGGATCCAACGCGAACTTTTTTTTTTACACCCAAATGATTCAGCAATATCTTATTGATGCTTGTCATGCTGATGCCCAAAGATGCCTTAACCTCACAGTAAATCACATGTCAATCTTGTTTTATCAGTTCACGTACAGCATCGATATTTTCTAGCACAACAACCGATTTTTGGCGACCCTGACCAAATTCAATGCAAGTCTAAGAAGTGAATGTGGTGCGAATGAAAGTGTTATGAACAAAATAAGGAAAGGGTCATTAAGATGGTTTGGACACATGGAAAGAATGAGTGAAGACAGAATGGTAAAGAAGGTATATGTAAACGGCGTGAACGGAGCTAGAAATAGAGGAAGGCCGAGGAAAACGTGGCACGATCAAATCAATCAAATATTGAATGTCGGTCACGTGAGGAGTCGGAAAAATCGACGTGCGTGCATGACAAGATGTATGAATGTAGAGGAAGCGAGAAACGTATGTCAGGACAGAACAGTGTGGCGTTCCATTCTTTCTGCCTACCCCTCCGGGAGACGGCGTGATGGTAAGTTAGTTAGTTTTTCTGACCAAATTCGTCCTGGAGTGAACGTCGGCCACGATTGAATTCGTTCCACCAGGTTTTTACAGTCCTGTAGGATGGTGCTTTATCTCTATATAAAAATTATGTTAATCAATGCACTCTTGCCTTGACAATCCACGTCGAAAGATGTGTAAAACAATCGCACACAAGTTAATTCCATTTTTCGCTCGAAATGAATTGTTCAAGTTACTGTAAGCAACAAATGGCGCTCAAATGATAAAATATTATGAATAAGGTTATGTTAAAAAAATTTTAATGTTACCCATGGAAACATTGGATGGCGCCTGGCAATACTCCCTATTGCCAAGGCCAGAAATATAAGTAGCAACCCTCGTAGTTGTTTATAAAATCTTTACTTTATATAAATTTTCAATCCCACTATGGGACTGCAATATTTTAAAAATATTGGTTACACATTAAACCACGAAATACGGTTAAATGTCGGGAATTAAATGATGATAAAAATAAGAATTAGTCCAAAACATTAATAATATGAGGCCACAAATATCAGGTTATAGCGTCTGTGGCGCACAAAATGTTTTGAATATTTCTCGATTAAAACTTTACAAAAAAATATTTTTACAATATGCTGAGTTAAATGGATGAATTAGAGTTTTTTTTAACACTTGTGATAATAATGTTTTGCAAGTACTTTGGATGATCTACCTGATTGTTCTCAATAATCTGTTATTGATTTTTGTTATAACTAATTCATTAACTCTACTGCTGATAGATTTTCTTTTTTCTTTTCTTAAAAATTTATTTTATTTTATTAAGATATATTCCTAAGGATTGGTTTGTAACAATGTTTATTGACATCTTTTGCTGGTTCATGGAATGCCACTTGGGTCGTTTTAATGTGGTAGTTTTCCATTGCTTTCCACATTTGTATTCAGCAGGTTATTTGAACCCAATTATTGCTCACAATTTTTTAGCTGTTGATTCTCATGACACGTGAATCTATCACCGTTTTATTGTCACATGAATTCTACACCAGATCAAAGACAGTGTGACAATCACACAGCCATCGCCGGGAATCGAACCCGGGACCTTCTGTGTGGCAGTCTGCCTGGAAGGTCGTCATTTATTAGTAAAGTCAAAAACTTATTAGTAATGATAAAAGTGAGTATTTTAAAATTTCTTTGGGTTAACTCAAGTGTAATATTGAGCGAAATGGGCTTGAGAACAAATGTAATATTTTGTAATAATATTTCAATACAAGAACAATTCAAAGTGTATAATAGTTTAACACCTTAAACTATCATTAAGGAATAAATTGCTATTGTAGATTTGAGATATATACATGTTTTCTAAAGGAATTTTACAATTTTAACCACCCTACCTATTTGAACGTACGTGATACGTTCACTTTGACTGTACCATTCTACGATATCCCGTATCATGTACGGGCTTGAGAAAAAGTTTTAGGGATACGCGCAGGTGCCATCAAAACTTGAGCACAAGTCTTCATTAATATGATAGTTTTACAAGGGGCAGGCGAAGTGTGCGGCCGAGTATTTGACGTTTCGTAATTTAAAAAAATAAAATTAGTATATAATTAAATTTCATTAGTAAAAAACCTGCTTGTGTTTTGCACATTTCTCGGAAAATAACCCAAAGGTAGGGGGCGGTTAAGCAATTTATATGACTGTACACAAACATTTATAAGAGCAATTGAACATTGTGAGGTTTATTTAAATGTTTAGTTTTATCATACTTTCTACTTGTGCAGATTGTGTCTAAACTCATAGTATATAATATATAATTTGGTAATTTTAATATTAAAGCGATATGATCGCAGATGTTGTTGGTAATTTGTCTCATTGTCTGGTCTATGGAAATAATATAAATAAAATGTAATATTAAAAAGAATAATGCATGAAAATGTTATGTGATTTATTTTAGCTTTTAAGTACATCTGCAGGCTAATAAACAAGGCTGAAATACTGTTTTGGTAATTATATAAGAACATTGTTTTAATATGCAATGTCAGATTAGATATTGGTGCTATTTTACATTGCGCTAAAATGTTGTGTATAAACTTGCATATTTTTCAAAGAAAAATAATAAAAAATATGTTTGATCAAATGTGTTTTATTTTGACCCGATTGTGGATAATCAAATTTTGGTACTTTTAAAATAAAATATTTAAATGCCTCGGCAGCATACTAACGCAATCTCTTGACCCAGATAAAATGCAGAAATGAGGCAGCAAGAGCTACGTTTAATAAAATGAAATCACTCTTCTGCAATGATAACGTAAACTTGAAACTCCGCCAGAGAATGATCAAATGCTATGTGTGGTCTGTTTTATTGTACGGGTGTGAAACTTGGACGTTGAAAGTTAACTCAATGAACAGACTAGAAGCATTTGAAATGTGGCTCCATCGCCAAATGCTCAGAGTTCCCTGGACAGACACGGTTACCAATACCGAAGTCCTGAGGCGAGCTAGAGTTGACAGGGAACTGTTATCAACTATCAAGGTTCGAAATATCTCACATTTGGGTCATATACTGCGTGGGGAAAAGTACCACCTTCTCCAACCGATATTGGAGGGTAAAATTGAGGAACGCCGAGGGCCCAGAAGGAGTTAAATGTCCTGGCTGCGAAACGTGAAGGAGTGGACCGGCATCCGAAGTATGGAGGAGCTGTTCCGAGCGGCGCAGGACAGGGATAGGTTCACTTGAAGAAGAAGAAGAAGAAAATAAAATATTTAATATTTTATGATTTAGATTTATATATAACTAAGTCCCTTGAACTGAGGAGCGAAGGATTTATAGCAACACATTTTTTCAAGCTGATTCGGGTTCTATTGAGAACCCCTATGTTCTGGAGCAAATAGGTCTCCTTGTTCCTGATAGTTACCTGCGACAGCGCCGACATCAATTGTTCTTTGCTCCGGCACGCATAACCAACCTGCCTTTGATGACGCCAGTAGGAAGAGCAATTTGGACGTTTAATTAAATCGTCTTGGATTTGGACATTTTTGGTGTTCATAAAAAATATATTACAAATTCTGAAAAGAGAACTGCCTCACTGACGTCTTGATATATTTGGGATCCTCCTGATATGTATTATTTTTTAGTATCATATCATTATTTTGACATTGAAATAAAACTGCAGAATTGAAGTTGGACATTGAAATAAAATGTAGAATTGCACGAGCTGCATTTAATAAAATGAGAATATTCTTTTGCAACGATAATCTTAACTTGAAACTCCGACAAAGAATGATTAAATGTTATATATGGTATGTTCTACTATATGGCTGCGAAGCCTGGACTCTGAAAGTGAATGTAATGAACTGGAAGCGTTCGAGATGTGGATATACCGCAGAATGCTCCGTATACCGTGGACCGATAGGGTCAATAATGCAGACGTACTGCAGAGAGCCAGAGCCAATAGAGAGCTGTTGTCGAGTGTGAAAATTAGAAAGGTCTCATATTTGGGTCATGTGCTAAGGGGAGAAAAATACCACCTCCTTCGACTGATACTAATGGGTAAAGTGGAGGGACATCGGGGAGTTGGTAGAAGGCAACTGTGCTGGCCGCGGAACATCAAAGAGTGGACAGGAATAACAAGAGTTCAGAAACTGTTCCAAGTGGCGCAAGATAGAGATGCCTTTGCTGCAGTGATCGCCAACGTTGGGGGGACCTGACACGGCACCGAAAGAAGAAGAAGAATCTTTTTTTTTTTATATACTGTTTTGTGTCCAAATCTTCTTCTTCGCGTGCCGCATCAGGTCCCCCTGACGTTGGCAATCACTCCGGCGAAGGCTTCTCTATCTTGCAAAACCCGGAACAGCTCCCCCACATGTCTCATCCCGGTCCAGTCTCTTATGTTGCACAGCCAAAACGTTTGCCTTCTACCAGGACCAAGCTGCCCCTCAATTTTTCCCATCGGTATTAGTTGGAGCAAACTGTATTTATCTCCCCGCAGAATGTGACCCAGATATGAAATCTTACGTACCTTAATGTCCAAATGAGTCATTTAAATGTTTCTCAGTTGTTATGTCTCATTTGTGTACAATAGAAATAAAAAATAAATAAAATCTGTGGTTTTTATAATTATGTAATTAAAAGTTTTGACGGAGAATAAAAACACGTGATAATTTCATATCATTTAAGATGTATTTAATAATATAAAAATATAACAGCACACGCACGCATTGCATGACAGTGAATAAAACTACATATAAACAAAATATACAACACTTAATAATACGCAATGGATTTACTCTTTATCAAACAATTAATATCAGTCTTATTGAACGTGGACCTGCTATCTTGGAACAATCAGGAATAGCGGATCACTCAATACAAATTGAATACTCAAACACTTTGGATAAATTACCTTTTTCAGGTTAAATAATCTCAAATAACTTAATAAAATATATCATGTAGGTATAAAATATAATAAATAACATTACCCTTATGATTTTCATTATTTATGTCTTGAAGAGCTGTGATATTTTTTTCTTCTTGCATGCATTGAGATATAGTCTCTCTGATGAAAATGTCTTCAACAAATGATGAATGGAAATGATATAATGAACCCCAATGATGAATTAATGAGTAAGCAAATATGTCATTTCTTATGTTGATAATAATTTTGTATTGTCAACACTGAACACTGGCGAATACACCTATAAAAGAGAACAACTGTTACATCACATTCATACTTATTTCAAAATACATCAGCCTATTCCGAACTTAGTGTTTTATATTACATAGATTAGGAGCTAGGGCACAAGGCAAATGCATTCCTTGACACATCAAATTATGTATATGTATGTATATGAAGAAATGTTAATCGAGACAAGATGAAAGTAATAGTTATTTAATTTTAACAGTTAGAAAGGGTTCTTTTTTTTACACAAATAAACTTTGTAAACAAATGTATCGTTCTGGAATTTGCTAGAAGAAATATATCTAAAATGTATTATATTATAGTAATGGTTTTATTCAATAAATAAAAATAATTTGTCTAAGTATTTTGTTTAAATATATATTAATCTTATTTGTTTAATCTAACATTAACTCACGTAAATGAATGTCAATATTTTTAAAATTAAAAACACAAATATCCCCTTAGTTAAAAACACGTTTGAAGTCAATAAAATGCAAAACATGTATTTGATTTAATAAGGATATTAACAATATTTCTCAATTCCCAACCAATAAGACAAATAAGCCAATAATGATGTGATGTAGTGATGTGTCGATGGGTAAAACTTATAATCAGGTTGATCCATAAAGAGATAAAAAATAAAGTGATTATAAAATGATTATGAAATTTTACGAGAAATAGTCATTAAAAATATTATCTACTAATAAAATAAAAATGAATACAGGTATTATCATAAGAGAATGTCACCCAAAATCTACTCCGGTGTCAAGCATTTCCCTCATCATGATGGTGGCCTGACGTGGAAGTATCCGCAGCAAATGTCCGATGAGGAGAAGGTGACGAGGAATCGATACTTCCACATAGTTCCTTCTGGCTGCTTCTATGATGGACCGGGCTGCATTCCCTGCACTTATGGTTCCAAAATAGCTCGGAATCCTAAAATAAAAATATTTTTTGTAAATATATTGTGTCATCCATTTTAGAAAGCTGACTTTACCCTGGACAGTCTTGTTTCAGAAATTGAGCAGGAAAAATGTGTACAAGATATTAAAATATTTAAAATAAAAGTATATTCTAGTCATTGAATATATAATAGTAAATATGTAATACTTGGACACTATTAAAATGGGAGGAATCTAGTCAGTCTATTGAGTAAACAAGTTTCATTATGGTTTTCATTTCTATTTCTACCTTCTTTATTGACAGCAAAAATATAAAAGATCCACGTGAAATGACAATAGACAAATACAAAAAAAACAATTTACATCAGAGACAACAAAAATGATTGGCTTGAGTGTAGAATACTTTTTAAAAATAAGTAAATACTATTAAAATAGCGATAGTAAATCATACAAAACATTTAATTTTAAAGCAATGTTAAGTACTATATATGTTAAGCTATGCTTTGTTCCCTATTTTTGTATTGCGATTATATAGAGTGTTAAAGATGCCTACCTAGAACGGGTTACTCCTGTTGGGAGGTATTAAAACCATGTACTTGGTAAATGAGCAATTAATCAAATAAATAAATAAATATCATTAAAAATTAACTGATTAAGAAATACGGTTATAGCAGCCTGAGAAAACTGTGTTTACTGAACCTTTATAATAATGCTCCCAGAAATAAATATATATTTTTACAGTTACTTCATATGCTATCTAAGACACGACCCAATTTAAAAAAAAACCACACAATATCAATTTAAATTAGTCCTTTTTGTTATAAAGAATTGTATTTACATTTCAAAGGTTTAATTAATTAATAATAATGGTTGCATTGATTATTGTGGTAAAATTTTAACTGGCATTGTTTGTTGCCAGTATGAAGTGAAATTATAGAACTCACCTGAGTCTAATATCAGAAGCGAGGTTAGCACTAATGATGAAGGGATAAATGTGAACAATGGTGACATGGACATTTGTATTCTTAGAGATCCTCAGTTCCTCCATAACAGACTCGGCTAGGCCTTGCACAGCAAATTGTGCCACACTCAGTGGCAACTGTCCACGTTGGCCTCCCAACCCCGCCACGGAAGTCAAGGCCACTATGTGACCGTGGTTATTTTTTTTCATGGCCGGTAAAAATTCCTCAAGGAGCTGTGAAAAAAAATCATTGATGAATACATTGTGTCAGAACTGATAATCTTAAGGCAATAACCATCTAATTTCTGCTGCATTGTTTTTTTTAGTCTTTAACAACAACAACAAACCTTCACGCCGTTTCACTATAGGGGTAGACAGAGAGAATGGACCGCCACACTACTCTATCCTGGCACACCTCTCTAGATTCCTCCACATTCATACAGTGAGTCATACACGCACGTCGATTCTTCCGACTTCTAACATGACCAACCTCTAAAATTTGATGTGTGGTCATGCCATGTTTTCCTTGGTCTGCCTCGACTCCGTACTCCATTTACATTATTAATGTATACTTTCTTAACCATTCTTTCTCCATCCATGCGCTCCATATGTCCGAACCAATGCAGCGATCCTTTCATAATTTTGTTCATAATACCTTCTTCCGTTCTACATTCTTTCTCATATCAGCATTTGAGATTCTGTCGTATATCGTTCTAACACACATACGTCTTAGGGACCTCATCTCTGCCGCATTTATTCTGCTCTCATAATTCTTCTGCCAGTTCCATGCTTCGCTTCCATACATTAGGGTTTTAAATATTTTAATATGTTTCCAAATGAGTAGCTTAAATGATTGGTACTATTAAAAATATGTTGGATAAAATACGATTCTTACTACTTCATATTTTTTACAGCAGACTGGTTTTTATATTGTGCCTATGTTTAATCGAAGTATTAAAAAAGAAGTGAAATAAGGGTAATATTGTATTCCGAATGAAGAAAACCACGAACAATTTTTCACAATTGAATATCTAAATATTCTTCTACTTGTGCTGTGTCAGGTCCCCACAATGTTGATCACTGCAGCAAAAACATATCTGTCCTGCGCTACTTGCAACAGGTTATTATTATTATTATTATTATTATTTTGTTGAAAAAACTCCTTACATCATTACAGCGCGAGCCAAATCGATGTAAAGGGTGAAAAAAAAGAATATCAAAGGAAATATACATAGAACCTTATGAATAGGAAAAGCCAGTTATTTGCTTGCTGCCTTTATCATAAGGGTATTTACGAATTCGCCATAATTGCATCCAAAGAGGTCTATCTCTTTTGCAACCTCATTTAAGAGACGAATCGCTTTCAATACAGGAGAACCTCGAAGGGCCTCTGTGCGGCAATTTGGGGCATAAAATAATATATGCCCCCTTGCTCTGCTATAACTATGGGGAACGTACAGATTTAGCTCCTTCAGTATTCCTGGATTGAAAATACCTCCGGATAATAGTTTAAAAAAATTCTTTCCCAGAAAGATCATTCATCTCCTCATTCCTTTATATTCCGTAGTCAGGATAACTAACTGCTTTCTGCTAACTTTCCGCCATCCCTCTATCTTGTTAAAATTATCAGCCGAAGGAGGTGGTATTTTTCTCCCCTTTATCCTTCCTAAAATGTTGATACATACCCAAAAATGTGATGTGAGAGTAAGATCCATAGTTTTGTTAATGTCTCCGGTGGGTTCAGATAAGAGAGAGCGTGGGCTGGGGATGCCGCAACAATGGAATAACATGGTCACGTCACCAACGTCCCTCTTGACAGCGACAGCCATGTTCACGACTTCCTGCCTCAGCGTTACATCGCATGTGAAGGCTTCGGCCCGCCCGCCGCCTGCTCGCACTTCCCGAACCAAGGCCTCATTAGCGCTCTTGTTGATGTCCACACACACAATGACCGCCCCCTTGCCGGCCATCTGTTTTACTATCTCTTTGCCCACTCCGCGACATGCTCCAACCACCTAAAATCAATTTAACTTATTACTTTAACTATTTAAATAAACTTACGTTAATAAATTAATGATATTTTAACTGTACATTATTAAATTTGAATTTGTAAATGTATTAAAGAAATGAAACATAATGTTTGATATTGGATTTTTTTTAAAATATATTTTTCTAACTAACTAACTAACCATCTCGCCGTGTCCCTGAAGGGGTAGGCAGAAAGAATGGACTGCCACACTTTTCTTTCCTGACATATTTCTCTCGCTTCCTCAACATTCATACATCGTGTCATGCATGTGCGTCGATTTCTCTGACTCCTCACGTGGCCGACATTCAATATTTGATTTATTTGATCGTGCCACGTTTTCCTCGGTCTTCCTCTATTTCTGGTTCCATTTACATCGTTAACATATAATTTTTTTTACCAATTTTTCTTCATTCATTCTTTCCACATGTCCAAACCATTTTAATGATCCTTTCATTATTTTGTTCATAACACCATCATTTTTTTTATTCATAACACCATCATTTGTTCATAACATTCCTTTCATTATTTTGTTCATAACACCATCATTTTTTTTGTTCATAACACCATCATTTATTTTGTTCTTAACACCACCATATATTTTTCTATAGAAATAAAATGACCTAAATAATTTTTGGATGAGCCCTGGTGCCAATACACGATAGACTCTTGCCTGGCAGAGTCACTGTAACTTTTATTTATGTATTATTACTATTTTTGAATTTATTTAAATAAATGTTAATCTAATACTCATAGTAGATTGACACCAATAACAATATATAATATTAACATTGTAATTGATTTTTATAAAATGAAAATTCTTTATAGAAGTGTACATATTTATAAATATGAAGGAAAAATATACTTATATAAGTAATAAACAAAATGTAACAGCTATGTTTCTCAATTCCAAAGTTATATTTTGATGATAGCACATTACATCATTATATCATGAGCCATATTGATGTAAAGAGTGGGAAATATTGATAAAAGAGACAGATTCAAACAAAAAAATATAGCTGGTAGTAATTTTTGATTCTACATATTCGTAAGTTAATTATTAATAAACCATAGATCTATAAAAAAAATAGTATTGTTGCAAACAACTCCAGGGGTTTATTTGTTTGAAATACTATAAAAATAAATATCTAAACATAACCTAAAATGATAAAGGTATTTTTTTAAATGTATATAATAATTTTCTGCGGAAACGATGAGGTCATAATGTATTAAAGAATGAAAAAATGTCACTTACCATAACAACTTCATTGACCACAGGTTTCAAGGGAGACGGCTTGACGAGTTCCAGAGCGGCCTTTGCTATTGAGAGCATTGAATATAACGTAAGCCAAGAAATATCCCATAGTAGCACGAAAGCCGCGTATATGCGGAGCAACATACGAAAGGGATAAAGCAGTTTGAGACTTCCTGGAATGGAGCGGACCCAGTCCTCGCTGCGCTGTTCGTATTCCTGAAACAATTATTAGAATTGAGAACATAATTTTGAATCGTTATAAAAATATTGACACACAAATGGACATATCACAAATAAATATTGAGTACCATTTTAATCTATTCACCAGAAACCAGACCAAACTAAGTAAATATCGAACGAGTGTCTGGCTGAAGTTTGTAATTTTTTCTACTTGGGGCAATGTCCGGGGTGCAACTGATAAAATACACTCATTTCTTCCTAATCTTTTTTTCGTTTACGTACTTATCTCGTCGCGGCTTCCCCGGCTGAAATTATTAAGTGTTTATTGATAACCAATACATTTTAATGTAGGTAAGCCGTTTTTTAATACCTACCTATTGGAATAAGTACAAATTTATTAGTATAATTTTCATTATTTTCAGGGGAATGTTTCAATTTTGACAGTTGACAATCAGCTGGAGAGAAGGCATTATTACAAGGGCTGGTTTTATCGGGTAGGTAGGTGGTTGCCAAATATTAACCTTCCATAGACGAGTCGGATTTTAGTTTTGGCCCTTTAAAAACATATTATCTTATAATTCGCAATTGTGAGATTGCTTTCGTCCATCTAAAATTAAATGATTTGATTAAAGGAAATATAATTAAATATATGATTTCTCTATTCATTTGAATGCAACAAAGCTAGGTTCTTCTTCTTATTCTTCTCCTTTATGTTGGTCCTGTGATGAAGATGTCCAGCTTTCCCTCCATCTCTTTGATCACCCTGGTGGTCGACGAACCTGGAGACTCGTATATCACGATCTTGAGAATCCTCGTTGGGTTCATCTTTTCAATGTGGTCCCCCCAGAATCGTCTTCTCTGCCTACTCCATTTCACTATATCATCAATTTTGCAGGATCTGCGAATCTCTTCGTTGGGTATTTTTTATCTCTAAGGATTCTACCCACGATATGTAATGTTTTGATTGATTGATTCTAAAAGTGTCTTTTCTTGTTTCGATTCCATAAGTCATTATGGACCTAATGCATGTTTTATAGATCCTGATGTTACTTTTCACTAACATATGCTTATACTGCCCCTAAGGCATCCGGAGATAACGGCTGCTGTATCAGTCTGTACTTTAACTTCATTATACATATCGCTGCAACTAGATATATCCACACCCAGATACTCGAGCTTCATAAGTTACGTATAGGAATTAATTGGAAAAAATATATATTCAACTTGCAAGTCTAATGCTCTAGTCAAATATTTACTGATTCTTAAACACTGATTATTTTTAAACTTTTTACACAACACCAACTTTATTAAAAAATAAAAATGAAAAAACAAACATGTTTCGGACATAGAAGCCCTTCATGAAAGAAGAAAATTCTTGAATGTGGTCAGTTTTGACAGATATTAAAACGATTTTTTTGGAACTTATGGTTTTGTTCTTTTGAAAAAATCAAAAACAATAGTTTAATTTTTTTATTGGAGTCCAGGTATTAATCTAACAACAATGGAAATAAATCAAGTATTGGGCTTGAAGTTAAATTATATTTGATTATTTATAATATTTTCTTTATACTCGTATTTAATTTGAAAAATTTCGGGATTATTCAAAGCTATTGGTAGCGGGAGATGCCTATTGGTGGCGATGAGGTTCGCAACCCATCACACCGCGTCTCCCGCGGGACGAAAAGCGAAGGATGGAGTGCCGCATCGCTTAAAGTGTGACAGTCCATTCTTTCTGTCTACCCTTTCGGGGAGACGGCGTGACGGTTAGTGAGTTAGTTAGTTATATTTCTATCATTAACATGTAAAATTTCAACGCCATTATCTTTATTGAATGAAGGATCTGTTTTAATGAGATGGTTTGTGAATTCGGAAAAGTTATTATAAGAGAGATATTTTGTGTGCTATTTTTTTCTTAATTTAAAGCTACATCTTATTTTTCATATATAAACAGATTAGATAGAATAAATGCAGTAGAAATGAGATCTCTTAGACGAATGTGTGGATACTCTGTGTATGATAAAGTGTCGAATGAAAATATAAGAAGTGAATGCGGTGCGAATGATGGTGTCATGAACAAAATAATGAAAGGATCATTAAGATGGTTTGAACATATGGAAAGAATGAATGAAGAAAGAATGGTAAAAAAATTATATGTTAATGATGTAAATGGAACCAGAAATAGAGGAAGACCGAGGAAAACGTGGCACGATCAAATAAATCAAAATTGAATGTCGGCCATGTGAGGAGTCAGAGAAATCGACGCGCGTGCATGACACGATGTATGAATGTTGAGGAATCGAGAGAAATATGTCAGGAAAGAAAAGTGTGGCAGTTCATTTTTTCTGCCTACCCCTTCAGGGACACGGCGAGATGGTTAGTTAGTTAGTTAGATAGAAAAATATATTGAAAAAAAATCCAATGTCAAACATTATGTTTCATCTCTTTAATACATTTACAAATTCAATTTTCGTCGGTTCTCCGACAGATATGGTCAGTCCATCGCCACTTCAGCCCGCCCATCCTCAGAGCCACCTCAGTCCCATGGAATATGTAAACATTAAATAATTTGAACCAAAAACTAATAAAGCTTCATTTAAAGGCACTTTTTTAATTTGAAAACTTGAGGTGATCTATGTACGTAAATTTATAAAAACTTTTTAATTTCGTGTCTTGTATATATCACGTTTTACTTATCTATTCCGTTGTCTATGATTTATCGAGAGCTATGAACTGTCAAACAAGAAACAAATTATTTCTAATATATTTACTAACATTTAAATTTATTTAACCTTATTTATAGATTATTATAAAAGATAGCTGGTTACAAATAAATTAACCATTAAAAATGTCGGTGGTTTATTCAGGAGATCCAGATTTAGAATTAAAAGTTAAAAAAGGTAAAATGACATTTTTGTTATTTTGTTTAATTTTGAAGTTGTGTACTTTTCCAGTTTGTTTATTTATATATGCATTATTTATTTAATGAGATATTTTTAAATGTTTATCAGCCACTGAGCGGATATCGGAGAATATGCACATTGTAGCAAATGAGCCTTCTCTTGCATTCTACCGCCTCCAAGAGCATGTTCGGAAAGCCCTCCCCCCGATGGTGGAGAGAAGAATTGAAGTAACAAAGCTTCATCATGAGCTGCAGGGACGGTGTTACGATGTGGAATATGCTGTAAGGTTAGACCAGCTCTTTTTAAATACAATTTTTGTTTGAAACTATTAATATTCCAAAAAATCATTATCTTTTTATACCACTTATTCACAATTTATATATTGAAAACATTTAGTAATTCTTCGTACATTAGTTAAGCAAGTAAAAAGTAACATAGTCGATTATACAGTACAACATAACATTTTATGTATGAAAGTGAAACATGGAACTGGCAAAATATGGATAAAAGCAGAATAAATGCTGTAGAAATGCGATTTCTTACACAAACGCATGATGAATCTGTATATGAGAGAATATCAAATGCTAATGCAAGAAGTGAATGCAGTGTGAATGAAAGTGTTATGAACAAATTATGTAAGGATCATTTAGATAAGTGGTTCCCAAAGTGGTCCGTACGGACCCCCAGGGGTCCTTGGGATTTTTCAGGGGGTCCGCGGAAAATTAAAATTGATTTGGGGGTCCCTGAACAACGTCAGGGGGTCTGCGGATATTTTTCATTGACGACCTTTTTTTTTATAAACATTTGGCCCTTTCACAGCAAACGGTTGCCGACCCATGTCATAAATGATAATATAACTTCTAAATAATTGACATTCATTTATATTAAAATTATGTTCATTTTTTATCCCAGCGCTGTGAAGTCGATGGACGGAGCCGCCAAAAGTTTTGCCAACATTCAAGATATGCTTAAGAATGCCATATTTCTTAAACAGCAACTGAAATATGAAGAGGCGCGGAAGCACAAGAAGGACACAAGTTCTGTGTACAAGCGCCTTTCAGCACACATCACCCTAGACCTGCCAGACCTTCCTGACCTATCAGGGGTGGTAAGGGAAACCACCAGTCGAGTGGAGAGTATGATGGCCCAGGCGAGGAGTTCCTCTACAACGGTACAGCATCCAAACACAGCCGAGCTACAGCGGTCACACACGACGCTCCATTAAAGATTTTTATCTCCATTTCAACACTTGATGTGATAATATCAATTTGTTTATTTAATGAAGCACTTTAATTTGGCTAAATTTGACACAATGTATGAATGTTAAGAAAGTGAGAGAAGTATTTCAGGAAAAAGCAGTTTGGTGGTCCATTCTTTCTGCCTACCTCTTTGGGAGACGGCTTGATGGTTAGTTAGTTAGTTTTTAACTTTGGTTTTATTATATTTTTCACAATCGATGAATGCAAAAATGGTTGTTCACAATGGACTTTTAGTACCAACCCTGATTTATAGAGGCGAAGCATGGAACTGGCAGAAGATGGATGAGAGCAGAATAAACGTGGTAGAGATGAGATCCTTAGACATGTGTGGTAAAATAATGTACTACAAACATTTAAATGCCATAATGTAGAGAGTAAGAAAGTATTTTGAACAAAATTATCAGGGGATCACTGCACTAGTTTCAACATAGGGAATGCATTAATGACGATAGAATGGTTAAGAAAGTATACATTAATAATGTTAATGGAGTAGAGAGTTGTGAGAGACAGAGGAAATCTTGGCATGACCAAATTAATCAAATTTTAACGGTCGGCCATGTTAGATGTCAGAAGAAATTATGTGCGTGTATGAATGTGGAATTATGGTGTTTATTGTTGTATTTAAACTATATTATCAGATTGTGTTGAGAAGGTTCATTCAATTTAAATCTTAATATTAAATTAGGTAAACCTTTGATATCACAATTCAATAATTTAAGTGGAAATAAGATTTAATAAATAAAATGTATGCATCGCGATAAATGCAGCATGTTATATTGATCATGGATGAACTCTTGCTCTTGCAAATTGTGTGCTGTGCTTAGCCAAGTTAGTAGTAAGAAAATTATGGTACCTTTTTATTGTTTATTATTATTTTTTTCTTCAAGGCAAATTGCACATTTTTTTTATAACTAGTTGCAACCTGTGAAATATTCATGGAAGTAAAGATTTTGTACCCTTTAAAAACTTGGATCATTTCACAATCGTGATCAGTAATAAGTTTTAACATTTAATTAAACATTCATTTTGTGAATACATGTTTAAGTTTATGGTTTTTGGATTGTATAATTAATTTATTTAAAAATATTGCTGTTAAAAAATAATTTGTAAAGAACTGATATTTAATTTATAGTAGTAAATTGTTCATTAAAATGCAAAAAAATATATTTCGAGTATTATTGAATCATCATCGGTCATTTTCCAATACATCTAAAGAGTTGTCCACCTTACATCTTTTTGGAGGTCATCTTTGAGGTCTCCTTTCTTGAGGTAAATTATCCTTTGGTGTTTCTATGGTTCTTGATTCTGTAATTCTGGTTACCTGTTCTTTGCAGAACCTTTTTCTTAGCTGTCCACATGTTACAATATCCCCGGTTTCGTAAATAGATCTGTATGATTCGTATTCTGTCACTAAAGGGTTTTGCCAGCAATATTTCTGGAGGTTCTGGCAGTGTCGACTCTAAATACTAGTGACATTGAGTCACTTGAAAAATCGGCTTTTGTGAAAAAATAATCTTTGAAATCAAATCGAATCAGTTCATTTTTCTCAAAAGACGTTGCAAACATATTTAAAGTTTATGGCATCTATTTGA
This sequence comes from Lepidostoma basale, assembly GCA_022606425.2. Lineage (NCBI taxonomy): Eukaryota > Metazoa > Arthropoda > Insecta > Trichoptera > Lepidostomatidae > Lepidostoma > Lepidostoma basale. The sequence goes on along the minus strand of JAHDVF020001099.1, from coordinate 153,415 downwards.
GAACAGGTAAAATATCAGGAACGTATGAGAGATGGTTCGACTTTAGGAAGACATGCCACTCTCTAAAGTCGATTCTGTCACTAAAGAGTTTTGCCAGCAATATTTCTGGAGGTTCTGGCAGTGTCGGCTCTAAATACTAGTGACATTGAGTCACTTGAAAAATCGGCTTTTGTGAAAAAATAATCTTTGAAATCAAATCGAATCAGTTCATTTTTCTCAAAAGACGTTGCAAACATATTTAAAGTTTATGGCATCTATTTGAGAACAGGTAAAATATCAGGAACGTATGAGAGATGGTTCGACTTTAGGAAGACATGCCACTCTCTAAAGTCGATTCTGTCACTAAAGAGTTTTGCCAGCAATATTTCTGGAGGTTCTGGCAGTGTCGGCTCTAAATACTAGTGACATTGAGTCACTTGAAAAATCGGCTTTTGTGAAAAAATAATCTTTGAAATCAAATCGAATCAGTTCATTTTTCTCAAAAGACGTTGCAAACATATTTAAAGTTTATGGCATCTATTTGAGAACAGGTAAAATATCAGGAACGTATGAGGGATGGTTCGACTTTAGGAAGACATGCCACTCTCTAAAGTCGAGAGTATGTCGTCCTCTGAATGTACTTTTACTAATATGAAAGATGTCAATCTCCGAAGAGATCGTGTTCAGCAGACTGATTGCTCCTGTGTCACCAGTAGCAGGTTAGTTCTGGTAACCGGTAGGTAAAACAATTAGTGCTGGTGCTGTCGGAGGTATCTACCAGAAACAAAAAGATCAACAATCTCTAGCAAGGCCGAGTTATCGAAATATCTCCCGATTAATCTAAAGAAATGGATTTTTAGAAATCCATCTTTACGAAGCTGCAAAGAGTATATCTGGTGTGCTACAAAGAGAAAAATTTCCAAAAAGAGATGCCGCAGGAACAGTTATCATATTCCCCCTATCATGGATAGTTATCATATTCCCTCATGTAGAGATTATTATCAGATTATTTTGTTAATCCTTTCCACCATAACAGAATAACCCGCCTCGTGAGGACTCCATATCACAGAACCAGATAAAAGCCACAAGAAGTTGAAATGAGGGATAATTCATGGCATAAAATTTAAAAGACGTGGGTCAATTTATAATAAATTTGAGTTCGGTAAAATTTTTCGTTACTCCTAAAATCCGAGCAAGTTCCTACGTAAAATCTAAATTTTAATATATGGCAATTTTTTTATATGACAACTCTGAAATTATTTCATGATGTTGCAAGCTTGAACATGTTATATGCTTCAGTTACAAGCCTGACTGTCATGGCAAAAGCTGTTTTGTTCGTTTAGGTGGTGTTGTGTCTTTTGCGAATTTGTGCACAATTTTTTATATAAATCTGGATCATTGTCTGATCAGAGGGTGAGTGATTTTCATGAATACTTTGTGACATCTAGCTTTCAATTTCATCTACGTATTATTTATTACAAATTTGAGTTATTTCGTTTTATGTGTGTCGATCGATTAAATTAACTCACACTTGTGTGCAATTTTATAACAACCCTTACGAATCTAGAGCATTCTTTCATAGACCAATAAAGATTATAACACGTTGACCTTTGATAAATGGTAAGAAAAGTTCAATGGTGACATTTAATAATACCGCTCTTTCTGTCTTCAGTATGTTCACTAGCTGTCAAAAGTGTAGGCACTTTCGCTAATAATAAATTAATACCGGAGGTGACGTTACTGGTTGTATAAAATTTTCCGAAATAAATATTTGATGACAAAATTTAAAAAATATATGTGTATTGATTTCTTGTCTTAATCACGTATTTAAATATTGGTATTTATTACTTATAACGTGTATATGAAATGCTAAATACAGAAAATGTATTCATGCAATGTTAAGCAGTTAATTCTTATATTGCACAGTAAATAAACAGTTGAATGAATCGAATTGTTTCGTAAAATAATATTGAAATTTATTTATGTATATTTTTTAAACATGCATCACGACAACTGAATTTTTCAAAGTATAAACTATTTTGTTTTAATAACTATCGTTTAATGTACGTTATGTTGATTGTGACCTTAATGTTTATTTAAATACGTATTTCTTTCGACTGTAGGATGTTTACGGCGATCTTATGAAATTATTTGTAATGTTCAATATGTAGAATATTTCTCGTTTTTATTGTTGGTTGAACATATTTGAACAGTGCTTATGTAAATAAGTCTACATTATTATAATCGACGTTATTCCTTGTTTTGTATTGATGTTTCTGCACCCTTTATATTATTGAATTTTTTCTAACAAAATATATGTATCGACACTGTCTCGGCAGTACCTACTTACACGAACTTTAACATTTTGTAAATTACTACATACCTACCTAGTATACGAATCTTGGGATAGTTATTTAAAATATAGAACATCATAAGTGGGATTGACTATTTGAATAACAGGTAGGTACTATTAATTATTATCTTAGCGTCCGGTATTGTGGGGTATTTTATTGTCACAATAGTAAGTTCATAAGTATGCAATATTGATTTGTCATAGTTACAAAAATTGTAATAAGAACATTTGTTTTGCACGAATTAAAAACAAAAGAATATTCCCCTATAGTAATTTTCGCGGAGTTACTATGATACAGGAAATTTGATGTATTACGAGTATATATTATTTTTCTATAAGTTTTTTAATATTAAATATCGATCTTCTAGGGCATTATTAAATGTTTTTTGGATTCTGTCCTAGCGCGGCGAATTATATCTCTTCATAAAATATAATAAAACTTTTAGAAAACGGACGTTCACCAATATTAATAACATTTTTTTTCAAATGAAATGCCTGTTAATGCAGTTTGAATATATTATTTATGCACATGGCATGTGATGATTTTTGAGTTTAATTTCGACTAACTACAGACAATAAATACAATAATTGCCTCAGTCCGCGGACATATTTGGTATTCTCGAGTAATTTATTGTGATACCCACGTTTGTGACCGGTCATAATATTGTCACTTTATTGGCCGAAGTCTAGACATGTCTAGATACTTGTGAATATTGCACTCTAATTTAATATTGGATTCGCTTTCACTGATTATTTTTGTCCACGATTTTGGTCGAGCCAATACTGGCTTTTACAGGTATTTCCTTAATGAGGCTTTTCCCGGTAAATATCGCCTCAGGAGTGGCCTATCTGTTAACACTTTGTTAAACTTTTTAGATTTTGGCTTTCCGATTCTTGATTGTTGTTTTTTACGTGTTTTTATCTTCGGGGAACATCTATGTTCTGAAAGAAGTCCATTAACATATTTTAGTCTTCCATTTCGCTTAGTATGAGATGTGTTGATATCGTAATATGCGAAATATTTTTAACATAATCTTTTAGTAAATTTGATACGTTTTTGACTTCCATTTGAAATTTAAATATTAACCTTTAGCACTCATATTGATTATATTACTAGATTGATCTTACATATTACTCGAATGATCTTTCTAGGAAAGAATTTTTTTAAACTATTATCCGGAGGTATTTAAAATCCAGGAATACTGAGAGAACTAAATCTATACGTTCCCCATAGTTATAGCAGAGCAAGGGGGCATATATTATTGTATGCCCCAAATTGCCGCACAGAGGCCCTTCGAAGTTCTCCTGTATTGAAAGCGATTCGTCTTTTAAATGAGGTTGCAAAAGAGATAGACCTCTTTGGATGCAATTATGGCGAATTCGTTAATACCCTTACGATAAAGGCAGCAAGGAAATAACTGGCATATTCCTATTCATAAGGTTCTATGTATATTTCCTTTGATATATTTTTTTTTCACCCTTTACATCGATTTGGCTCGCGCTGTAATGATGTAAGGAGTTTTTTCAACAAAATAGTAATAAGATTATAATAATAATAATATGTTGACTCTTCACCGTCATTCGATGGTGCACGGTATCACGCAATATCCTCTATTTTTCTTCATCAGCGGTGCGATCTCCTGTGTAAGAATAGGCCAATTGTATAGATACAGGTTCTCACACAAGCATAGCAAGTTAGACGTGTCTCTGTTGGTCCCGCTGACGAAGGGCTGCAACGTGCGTTTTGTTTAGTGTTTTTCTTGCTGCCGCGGCACAGACATCTCGCCATTCAAGCCGGTCAACTGACAGCTGTTCCAATTAACTGGAGATGTTGCACAGCTCCAAGGACTTAACAGTATATTAACGAAAACACCACGATGGACTATTGAAAGATAAATGCTTGAGAGACTAAATACCCAATATCGAAATCAGACGCCGACAAAGCTTGTCGACGTGATGGAGCGTGTTGCTTAACTTAAGTGAAATGGGTAGGACTTGTCGCTAAACAGGGAACGGACAGATGAGCACCCAGAGTCTTGATGTGGAAACCGCGGAGAAGAAAAATAGGCATCGGTCGAATTCTAAAAGATGGGCGGACGACATTATTACGGTCGGGGAAAGAAGTTGGATAAGAATCTAAGAAAATGGAGACTATTTGAACAGGTTTACATCAAGCAACGGAGAGATGGCTAGGGAGAAGAAAATAACACAATGAATGAACCAGTGGAATTAAAGTAAATAACAAATAATAGTGTATATCTAATGATTTTACTGACCTCTCATGATGGAAGTTCATTTTAAATAATAATGAAATAAAACGATGTTTTTTTTAAACTAATTCCACTTTTGTCTTTATTTCGGCAGCGACCGGTTTACATAAATATTTGAAGATTATTTTTGTAGAGAATCATGTTTACCACCCCTGATCTGTATGTATATAAAGGACTAAGTTTACAATAGTGTCACCAGTCTGTCGATGCCAGCGAGCCTGGCGAAACCGGTCGCGGTCGAAATAAAGACAAAAGTGGAAGTAGTTAAAAAAACATCGTTTTATTTAATAATTAATTAAAGAAAATGATGTTTTTTTTATTAACTACTTCCAATTATTGCTTTAATTTCGACAACGACCGGTTTCGCCAGGCTAGCTGGGATCGACAGACTGGTTTGTCAGTGGAAGTAGTTACCGAAAAGATTTTATATCGAATTATTATTTAAAAGTGTACATAATTAAAACGAATGATTCTTTGACGATAATATTAAAGTTGATCTGAGTTGATTTGTTACGAAAGTATTTTGTTTTATTTGAAAATATGTGTGATGTGTTATATGTTATGCGTGCTATCAAGGCCGCTGAGATAACTGGTGCCTTGTGATATCTCCTCCAGCTCGTATTTGTGTATCTTATGCTAATTATTTCTGGCATAAATATGCAGCCATCTCGATTTGCATACTATGTTCGGAGGATCAAATCATCGCCCCTTCACTCACTCTCTAACTGTTGCTGTTTGTTACATATTCATGATCCTCCGACTAAAAATGACATCATTTTACATATTTTGTCGTGATTATTGTCAATTTGTAATCTCTACTGTGTACATCGCGTCTCTCTTGGTATTAAGGTTCGCACTCGTATTGTTTAATTCTTCTCTCTGTGTCCTGTCAGGTCTCCCTAACGTTGACTATCACCAAGTGATGACCTGGGGAAAAATATCCAGAGTGGTACCCCTTGCCTTCTCTGGAGGATTTTCTGTCGGGGTTACCTTCCCTTAGCTGGGTGTTTCCAGTTTTATGGCGCTGGAAGCCCGCCATTCGTCTTCTCTCTGTCTGCTATGGCACTAAGTAATATGTGCCACATTGCCTGGGGTTCGCGGGGTCCTTAAAATACCTCTCGTGAAAGACCTTGTTTAATTAAGAATTATTAATACGAGTATTTTAAAATAATATCTCAATGAAGTGTTGGCCCACTAAGTTGTTAGGTTAAACCAGTGATTCCCAAAGTGATCTATATAGACCCTCAGGGGTCTACGACAACTTGCAAGGGGTCCATGTCAGCGAAAAAAAAAATTGGGGGTCTATGAAATGAAAATGGGGTATTATTATTTTTTTACCATTCTTTCTTCATTCTTTCTTTCCATATATCCAAACCATCTTAATGATCCTTTCATTATTTTGTTCGTGACACCATCATTCGCACCGCATTCACTTATATTTTCATTCGACACTCTTATCATACACAGAGTATCCACACATTCGTCTAAGAGATCTCATTTCTACTGCATTTATTCTACTTTCATACTTCTTTTGCCAGTTCCATGCTTCGATTCCATACATAAAGGTCGGTAGAAGAACACCATTGTACACTGCCATTCTAGCTTTTTTGGATAGGTTTTTATATATATATCTGATTGTATTATATGATATAATCAATTTTACACGATCAAAAATGTATATGCAGTGTCAGCAGTTAAAAGTGCAGTGGTGTTTGCCTTGTACTCATAGCCCGGGGACTTTTAAAGAAAGGGTACTCTCCGAGCAGGAGTCAGCTCTTCTCCCCTTCCTGCTACCGATATCTGATTTGCATTATGCCTACGATCCACTTTTCAAAAATGGGGCCTTATTTAAATTCAGGTTATCGAAATCCCTCCTCCGGGGCTTCGGTCTCTTGGCGTACTACCTCTAAACAAGAAATTTTTCCCTTTTACGGCAAGGAAAACAATCCGTGTATAATTAGCATTTCGCTCGTTTAAAAATAGAAGGGGTTGTTTCTATAAAAATTCCAAGGTTTACGTACTTCAAATTAGATTTAAAAAACTCCTTTTTGTCGTGATGAATAAGAATTTTTCAGATTTCATAGAGGCAAATATACATTAAGGGGGATAGCCACTGTGACTGCCGAAAAAATAAGTGAAAATCGGGATTTTTTTACTGGGATAATTAAGGAATATGGGGATCACGTTTTTTTTTAAATTTTATTAAGTGTACATTCAATATTTATTTTTATAAATTTTTATTGAAAAATATTCAATAGTAACAAAGTTATCAGCGTTGCTGTAGAGTCTTAAAAATTCACGGTCGCATCGATTTCTCGGTAAGGGGTTCTCTGAAAATATAAAACCAAAGTTTTGTCCCGTCTTGCCAAGGCAATCTTGTAAGCTTGTTGATATCATCGTTCATCACTTTTCATAGACATGTTTCGGGACACAGAAGCTCTTCTTCAGTGTAGGTATTTTTTTATAAGTTAGGTTAAAATTTCTACACTGAGGAAGGGCTCCTGTATCCCGAAACATGTTTGTGAAAAGTGCAAAAAAGTGTAGTGTAAATACAATGTTTTTAACAAGTTATTCAAATGCGAATCCACAAAACAAAGTGATGGCGAATATTAAAGAAAAACCTATTTTTATTTTACATTCAAAGTTTCTAATTATCGGTTGACAAACTAACTAGTAACTAACCATCACACCGTTTCTCCCAAAGGGTGGGCAGAAAGAATTGACAGCCACACTTTTCTTTCCTGAAATACTTCTCTGGCCTCCTTAACATTCATTCATCGTGTCATGCACGCATGTCGACTTCTCCGACTCCTAACGTGGCCGAAATTAAATTTTTTATTTTTTATTATCATTCTTTCTTAATTAATTCTTTCCGTGTGTCCAAACCATCTTAATGTTTTGTTCATAACACTTTCATTCGCACTTTATTCACTTCTTATATTTACATTCGACACTCTGTCATATACAGTTTTTTTTACACATTTGTCGTAAGAAATTTCAACAAACTTTCGAGGGAATATTTTTTTGAATGTATACTTATACTTGTATACGAATACTGGATTTCACCCATTGCGGGTTGTCAATTCATGAAAAAAGATGTTCTGCTTAATGCTTAATAAACATAAATCTCCATAGATGGCGTAAGTGTGTGGATTATATAGGTTAATCTTAAAAGATTAACATGTATAATCAAAATCTTCATAGATGGCGCATTGAAACTGACATGTGAATTCTGCCGTTGTACTTTAACATATATACAACTTCCAAAAAATTTGTCAGACATGGTCATAAGAAAGGTGGAAGGGGGAATGTTGTAATTACATAAAGTGTGCACTTAACCCAACCAATGACAGGTCATAAGTCCTGTAAACAACCATATTCAGTTTCCAATTTGCATCTTCGTCTCTATTGAGATACAATTAAATCATTTCGAGGGAATGTTAAACGTGTGCGTATACGATTATTAAAATGGCATTTCGGGTTGCTAATCGCAAATTTTAATACGTTATTTAGATTTATTTCCGCTAGGCATTTCCCCGTAAAAGTTTCGCCCGCGTTTACTCGAATAAACTTGGCAATCAAGTTGATTGTACTTGGGGGAGTATTTACGGACAGTATTGGCGCCTTTCTCCGATTCCATCGCTTCCCTGTAATGAAGGCAGACCCGAGCTCTAGGGCGATCAATCTCCCCGCCCGGCAGAAGGGAACTTCGAGCGTGAAGCGACACCGAAACATACATTTCACATTAACCTCTGTCCCCCATTTTACTGGACTCGAGCAGAACCTGACATCAGACGGACGTTTCTTCCATTCTGAATACTCCCTTTTCTTAACATTCCGCCATTAAATTTTGAGCGGACTCATTCGGAAGAATTATGGCTGTTTTAATCGCACGCTCGAAGCGACATTCGCTTTACTCCATATGATCAATTTTATTTGTTTTACAATACATTAAACACGCTAAAGCAGCGGTTCTCAAACTTTTTTGGCGACGAAACCCTTTTGAAACACAAAATATTTTACGGAGCCCTAAAATAAACAAAATCCGGTTTTATTTTCATTGTTTTATTAGAATCATTTAATGAAAATCATACAAAAATGTTTTCTTATGGTATTAACTAAAACTAAACTAATTAACCATCACGCCGTTTCTTCGGAGGGATAGGCAGAGAGGGTGAACCGCCATTCATACATGCACGTTCGTCGATTTTTCCGACTTCGAATGTGGCCGCCTTTCAGTATTTGATTAATTTCGTCTCCGACGTCATCAAGTTGTGTGCTGGAAGTACCTGGATGCGAATCGCTTAAGATAGAAGGAAATGGAAAATACGAGAAGAGGCCTACGTCCAGGAGAGGATGGTCACAACAGGCTGAAGGAAAAGAAGATACAAAAATATATATTATAATATATAGGGTGTTTTTTTTAGAGGTGTACAATACATATTCAAAATGAAAAAAAAAACACATTAAAATAATGTTAATGTCTATGATATTGGCTTTATTTAATAGATAATTTTATGCCATTATTGTTTAAATATGATTTCGGGCATATCAGCGCCACAGCTAGCTCGAATGAAGCGCAATCGTGAAATCCAATTTTCGACAACTGTCGTCTTTGTGGATGCGTATTATCCACTAGAGTGTACGTGGTGCGAAAACGATCCATGGTCTTCCTAATAACTTGCTCGGATGGACGATCATGTCGACCGTAAAATGGACGTAGTGCACGATAAGTTTGGTGAACCGAACCACGATTTTCAAAATAAATTTGCACAATTTGTAAGCGCTGTTCTGACGTCAGTCTATTCATGGTAAAATGGCAAACCGTACTGACTATAAATCAATTGTCAACTGTAAAATTGACAGTCTGTAGAAACAATGTTGCCAGTTTAAAAACCAAACCTCTAAAAAAACACTCTGTACATTGCTGACTTCTACAACAGTATACCCGCTGCGTGGGTGTGTAGTAACAAGTATCAACTCGCCACATACCTATTAGTACAGGCTTTATTGTGTTGTTTGCAGCTTTTGATCGTGGCATTATTATAGATTTATCAAGTTGTTTGTCGGGGCGGATCCCCGGGGCTCCGCGGAGCTTACTTTGAGAACCTCTGTGCTAGAGTATTATTGTGAGTTTGGTAATTACCGTGAAACGAACAGAGATGTACGAACGTACAATGCGGTCTTGTATGTATCAGAAAACAGATTTATTTTTTTCATTTCAATTAGAGCTGATGTTTTACAGATATAAAATATTTTTAATTACAAATGGCTGAATACTGTGAACAATAAAAAAGAACGGTTTAATTGTGCGGCAAGAAGTACGCAGTTACTTTAAATGTGACTTTAGTATACTTATTGCTACTGAGGGTTAATATTTTTTCAATACGATTATATCATACCATATACATTTTTACTTTATGGATAGTTAATGCGTTAACACTGTGGATTTTCATTGTAATAACGTTGGAATCGAAAAAAACAACGCTGCTATGTTCCACTTTAATTAAAGTTAAACATAAACAGCGTTGTTTTTTCAATTCCAATGTATACATATATTAATACGAATGAAAACGTCAGTTTTCTAGAAGTTTTATTATATTTTATGTGAATGACAAGCTTCGCCCTTCTAAAGGCATTATCAATTTTTTGATGATGCCTTAGAAGTACGAAACATGTCATTCCCATAAAATATAATAAAACTTCTAGAAAACTGCCGTTTTTATTCGTATTAATTTTTTAATATGGAGTTTTACATCATTGTTCAAGAAACAATAAATGTTACATAATATTATTACTATTATGTCGTATTATTGCGACAGCAGTGACCTGCCTAGTTCGTTATATAATTATTGTTTCCATAAGTAAAACAACAACAAATCATTACGCCGTTTCACCGAAAGGGTAGGCAAAGATAATGGACCGCTACACTTCTCTATCCTGACACACCTCTCTAGCTTCCTCCACATTAATATAGCGAGTCATACATGTACGTCGATTCTTCCGATTTCTAGAACAAGGTCGATCTTTAAAATTTAATTAATTTAGTCATGCCATGTTTTCCTCAAACTTCCTCGACTCCGCAATTCATTCACATCGTTAAAGTATACTTTCTTAACCATTCTTTCTTCATCCATGCGTTCCTTGTGTCTAAACTAACGCAGGGCTCCTTTCTTAATTTTGTTCAAAATACTTTCTTCCGCTCTACATTCCTTCCTAATATGAGCATTTGAAATATAACCATTCATCGTAACGACGATTTATTACCAAAACATTTTTTTAAAAGTATGTTTAACATAACTTAAGTATTGTTACCTTATAAACGTACCGAGTTTCTAATCTTTTATATGAAATTTCAAAATACTTCTTATTCTTTTAATAGATCTGACGATCTGTTCTACAGAAATCATGTCTCCTGGGATGACGAGGAACAACTGTCCCTCCATCTCTTAGACGGTCTTCCAGGTGGGCGGCGATCGGAGGGGATTTCGTATGCGGCTGTATATGCGAGTCTGTCCATTCTGTCTACATGGTCCCTCCAGAATATTCTTCTGAATCTACTCCACCGAAAGATATCCTCTATTTCGCACATTTTTCGTTACGGACACGATCCCTGAGAATTTTTCCAGTAATAGATCTTATAACCTTCATCTCAGATGTTCTTAGCAGACCCTTGGTTCGTACATTGTTGACCCGCGTCTCTACAACATTCGTCATGATCACGGCAGAGGTTTTATTGACTTGTTCTCTTACGTTCTCGTACCGAATAAATAATTAAAAAAGAATTAATCAAGTTAATTGCTAGCGGATTATTTATTTAGACTAAGATAAGTTAAGACTTAGTTAAGATAAGTCAGAAACGATACGGTGAGAGAAAAAACAAAGGTCACTGACATCATCCACCGGGTGGCGACTCTAAAATGGCAATGGGCAAGTCACGTAGCCAGAAGCTCAGATGAAAAGTGGACAAGAAGACTGCTGACTCGGAACCCGTGGACAGCAAAGAGAAGTGCAGGGCGACCGCAACTTCGGTGGAAGGATGATCTGAATAGACACGTCGGAATAACCTGGATGAAGTCTGTACAGGACAGAGTGACATGGAAGCGAATGGAGGAGGCCTTTGTGCAGGAATGGACGGGAATAGGCTGAGAAAGGAAAAGAATACTTATTTTATATATGTGTAATAATGTACATTTTTGACGAAACTACTAGTTCAGACTACTTTCGACATTTTTACGGCGTGGAATCGCTTTTACCTTTGTGAAATGTGGTACCTTTTCATCTGTATTAAAGTGCGGGAACGAAAATCAAAATTCATTTTGAACGTTTATTTCCATCCTGAATACCCGCTGTGTTATTAGATCTATTTAGTGTTGAACAAAGAAGTAAAACAATCGAATGCGGAGAAAATTGCAGACGAATGAAGAAAGACGTGATTGGGAATGTGTAATTTATATATGCGACAGTCAAATACCTGAAAAATGTTAGCGCTTTTTCATGAAATGCGTAATTTTGTATTTTTAATGAAATTTTGTATGTATACTAAAATAAACAGTAATTTGCCGAGTCCATAAATTTAACCGTCGCTTCGTTGAATGAACGCGTAGACTTTTTTCCTTCTCTGATCAAAGTTTAATTGTGTTCTCTCTCTCTCTCTCAGTGAGAAAATCCGATCTGCCGCGAAAGTGGAATAATTCGTCTGGTCAGCGGTTCCTAAAGGAGTGTTATTTGGCGGTAGGTGCGGGTACCTACCGAGCCCTCCGCGGGTAAGGGAGATTAATAGGGGAAAAGTGGGAAAGATACCGTTCTGAGACGGCTCATTTTTTTCAGATTCTTGTTGGAAAACGGGCAAGGATTGTGGGTTTATGTTTCGCTTGTAAATATGAAAATATGATCACAGCTATTCCTTTTACATTGATGCTCTTATTTGTATAACAAATGAAATATTCAATTATTTTATTGTAAATATAAGATAACATTAACAACGTAAACGGATCAAAAGATAGCGGAAAACCGAGGGAAAACGTGGCACGATCATATCATAATATGAAAATATGATCACAGCTATTCCTTTATATTGAAGTTCTCATTTATATAACAAATGAAATATTTAATTATTTTATTGTGATAACATTAGCGATGTAAACGGACCAGGAGATAGAGGAAAATCGAGGAAAACGTGGCATGACCATTATCAATAAAAATTAAATGTCCGTCACGTGAGGAGTCTGAGAAATTGACGGGCGTGCGTGACACGGTGTATGAATGTAAAGGAAGCGAGAGAAGTATGTCAGAAAAGAATAGTGTGGCGCTCAATTCTTTTTTTCTACCCCTTCGGAGAGATAGCGTTATAAAAACATATGTCCCTTTGTCTATTTTTTTTATTTTTGAAAAGAGCTATAAGCTTAACTACGAATATTTATCTACTCACAGTGTAAGATATTAGGAAACGATAGTAAAAAAAAAGAATATCTAAATTATAATTATTGTTATTTATTGCGACACAGTATTTTATAACGTGGAATTAATATTTCTCGCTGGCTACGTGCGTCCGTAGACGGTCTACGGCTCGCCGCGACGCCCGCCGTTCCGTCAGGACGCCAGCGCCGGCGAGTTCACGGGGGGCATTGTACGCAGCGGCTACAGCCACATATTTATGGCGAGCGGTTTTGCATCTGCGCTCTCGGCATTCTAATGCCATTAGATTTTTAATGCATCCACGTTGAATCAAAATGATGTTTTAAAGTTTATGCGGTGGATTTGATTATGAGGTTACAGTTTGGTTTATTTTATTTATAGTTAATAACGCTGAATAATACTATTACAGATTTGGATCTAGTGGTTAGAACGGCGTATTAATATCTTAATTTTTAAGAATTCGAAAACAGTGGTGCAATTTTTTTCTTATTTAATTTAATTAATTTACATTGCAACGCAAGCCAAATCGATGTAAAGGGTATAGCTATCATATTAATTCTCATGACATGTGATAGGTAGCTAATCTATCACCATTTTACTGTCACGTAAATTCTACACCAGACCAATTACAGTGTGACAATAACACTGCTATCGCTGGGAATCAAACCCGGGACCTTCGGTGTGGCAGTCAAAGCTCTAGCCACTCGGCCACGAAACTCGTCGAAGGTATTTGACTATTTAACGGGCGTATTAAGAAACCGGTCGTGATCAAGTCATCAACTGCTGATTCTTATTTATTTATAACATCGATGTATCCATCTGAACGATTGTGATTTAAAAAAAACAATGGTTGAAGCAATTTATTTCGGCGTGAATGAAACTTCTTGAGCTTTTTGATGCCACTTGGGCCTTTAATGTGGTAGTTTCCCGTTGCTTTCCACATTTGTATACAGCAGGTTATTTGAACCCAATTACTGTATACAAGTTTTTGATTCTCGTGACATGTGAAAGGTAGCTAATTTATCGTCATTTTATTGTCACGAGAATTCTACACCAAACCATAGACGGTGTGTGACAATCACACTGTCATCACCTAGAATCAGTGTGGCAGTCGTAGCTTTTGCCACTCTGCAACAAAGGTCGTCTATGCCACAAAAGTCATCTTCAAAATAAGAGTTTGATTTCGGCAAAATAGAATATTCATTGAATATTACGTAAATTTACAACAGTTGACGTCAAAAGAGATGATATTTTAAATCTAAATAGCTACAAATATAGTAGTCTGATTGTTAGTGGAATTGGTTTGCAGAAAATGCTTATATTTACACCTGGTTCTTAGTACTTCTTAATCTTTAATCTAACTATTTTTAATGGCACAGTATTAGTTATCGTAACTATCGATTGTTTATATTGCGGGTATTGTAAATACAGATAATTTAGTATGTACATAGTCGATGCTTACGTTTTGTATTGACATAAGTGTGATAATGAACATTTTGGTGTACTAGTCACACGTTTTTAGACGTGTTAAACATTTTGCTTTATTATTGGAAAACGTATCTCGGTAATAAATGCTTTAAAGCACGCAATTATTCTATTGTGAATGCTGTGTCGTGTGTGGGCGTCATCGTTCCGACTCGAGAGCTATTTAGACTTTATTTCGTGTGTAAACGGTGTACATTGTGTAATATACGTTAAGGGAGTTTGCGTTAAGTAATGTCGGCTTGTCTGAAAACGTGCTACCACTTTATGATCAATGCGATTCGTACTTGAATTTCAAACGCGGCATTATCGAATTTTGATAAGTCTACTCCGCCGAGGTTCAATTTGAATGGAAATGGGAAATGTTGAATATATGGTGACACGGCTCACGTGAAAGTGTTGGTTCGTATTTTTTATGTACGACTTTGCGTCACAAAAAATATACGTCATACGACACTCAGGCAGATATTTAAAATATTAAATCTTTATTGACACCATCAGAACAAAAAGTCTCCTAAGAACCACAGAAATGAAGACTCTCCGATCCATTGCGGGAACGACACTCCGAGACAGAAAAAGAAATTCTGAAATAAGAAAGATCTGCAATGTTGAAGATGTCGTGCGATGGGGGAGACTGAAAAGACGCTACTGGAGAGATCATGTGGAAAGAGCATGTTCTGAAAGAGTGATAAATATAGGCGCAAATAAAGTACCAACAGGAAATCGACCTGCAGGAAGACCACCTAAAAGATGGCGAGACAGTTGGACATCTGCATCCCAGGAACAGACTCCGAGAAATAATAGGACACAGTCCTAAATAAAGCAGAAGAAGAAGTTATTTAATATAATAGTATAGAAGGAGATTGATAGGAGAATACAGTTCGGTTAGTCTGCATTTGGAAGGCTGGGCAACATCTTCATGTCGGACATGCCACAAAAATTAAAAACAAAAGTGCTGGACCAGTGTGTGTTACCTGTAATGAATGATGGACGCGAGACATGGACGTCAACTAAAGAAGCAATGCACAAAATTTAAAGTTGCACAACGGGCCATGGAAAGATCCATGTTGGGTGTCTCGCTTAGAGACCATATACCCAACACGGAGATTAGAAGACGCACTAGGGTCACCGATGTAGGGATACGCATTGCGAGGATGAAGTGACAGTGGGCTGGTCATGTGTGTCGACGGGATGATGGAAGATAGAGCCAAAGGGTTACTGAATGGAGGCCAAGGTTGGGCCAGAGAAGTGTCGGGAGACAGCCAACCATGTGGAGCGATGATATTGTGCGGACGGCGGGAAGGGCCTGGAGAACACTGGCGAGAGACCGAGAGAGATGGCGTGGGTGTGGAGAGGCTTACGCCCAGCAGTGGATGGAGACAAGCTGACGAAGATGGAAACGGAAATACTTCAGGCACGTTATGAGAAACAATACATACAAAGTGCTGCAACTGCAAGTGTTGGGAGAAAAAGAAAATTCTGGCTAAAAAACCTTCGAGAATTGTTGAATTGAAATGTTCAGTTGCACCTCTACATTCCTGTTTAGAACTGCTTTATCAAAACTATAAATAGCCACGATGTTGTCCCACCTTCGATAGAAGAGGAACAACAAGAAGAATAATATAATATTTATCTTAACAGTTTACGACTTTTATGAATGCATTTTTAAATATGTTTTTTAGACGTAAGCAACGTTTATTTTGACAAACCCAACCCGAATCAATGTTGAATTTCGAAACTTTACCTATAATACGAATAAGCCTGCGATACAAGTTAGTGATAACGCCGCAACGCGATGTTGACATCGAATCAAATCAGTTTATTTTAGAGACACTAATGACACCTTAATGCTTATATTTGAGAACATGTTAAATGCGAGGAACATGTTAGAGATGGTTCGACATTAGGAAGTCAATATACTCTCTAAAGTGAATAGTATTTGTCTTCTAAATGTATTATACTTTCACTTATATCAATGGCGTCGATTTCCGAGCCCATATTCAGCTGATTGCTCTTCCCACCGGCAACACCGGAGGCAGGTTGGTTCTTGCGGCCGTCGGGGATATCTGCCCGTAACAAAAAGACCCACACCCTCCGACACAAATAAAATGAACAGTTGAAAATTCTACTTTAGATTGTTTAATATATCTATAACGTGGCATGACGCATAACATGACGCATTTTCCTAATAATTTTTGAATTCGATACAATATTTTACAATAAAAATTATAACTGCGTCACGATACGACTCAGCGGTATAAATATTTGAATTCGGAACCTAGACACGACTCTAAAGGTTCTCGAATGTTCCCGATAGCGGGCGCTACATTTCCGCCCCTACCATTTTTATTCATATTCTCACTTCCCCAAGCTTCTCGTGTTCCCTTGCTAAACGTATGTAGAGGAATAATATAATAATACGATTTCGATTCGCCTTTCATTTCAACGCAGCTCTCTGCACGGGTATTATTGTATATTATGTGTTCGGTAATGGAGTTTATGTGATCGGTATCAAGTACTTAGTTCTGAAGTTATCGATGTTGAAGAAAATTTGTGAATAAAGACAAGTTAACCAAATAATATATCACACGAAGAATTCCAAGCTGTAATTAAATTCAGATAGGAGGGAGCTATACGAAAATAGCACCAGTTTTCGAATAAATAATTGGAGAGAAATGCCAATAAAGACTCGGGAGGTGAAAACTGTATACGATACAACTCCATGCTAATTAGATTAAACAAAAATGATAGTAATTTTATTGAAATTGCTTTAAAAATTAATATTTAACCTAACCATCTCATGTAATCTTTTATGAATTTAAAAACATATGTATGTCTTCTTTATTCGACTCCATTTTGTGTTGTGGATTCACATTTTTAAAAGTGTTGTGAAAATACAAAGTGTGATTCTAGGTAAAACTAACTAACTAACTAACAATCACGCCGTCTCCCCGAAAGGGTAGGCAGAAAGAATAGACTGTCACACTTTAACCGATGTGGCATTCCATCCTTCTCTTTTCGCCCCGCGGGAGACGCGGTGTGATGGGTTGCGAACCTCATGTATTCTATGTTTTTAAATATATTTATGTGTCTACTATATTATATTGTTTTATTTCAAATGTGTACTGTTGAATTCAGATGATAATATCCAGCGATATGTGCTTTATTAAAAAAAGGCATTCTTGGTGATCTTAAGAAGCCCAGATTCTGATTAATGGGATTTGAACGGATGTAACATTAGGTCCATATTTTTTCTCAAGCTTTCTTATCAGTAATGGTCGTATTTTTTGTTTGTTTTATACCATAGATTTCCATAGTAGGCGATTTCACGCTTCTGTCTACTTATTCAGTACTTACTTCAGTATCGGTAGAAAATGTGTCGTAACCGCGTTAGCCAAAGCCAGTATCGGTAGAAAATGTGCCGCAACCGCGTTAGCCAATGTCAGTATCGATAGAAAATGTGTCGCAAGCGCGTTAGCCGAAGTCAGTATCGGTAGAAAATGTGCAGCAATCATTTGAACACATTTTTTCTTTGTTATAGATCGAATTGTAGATAATAACAAAAATAAAAATAAATAACTTACTAACTATCACGCCGTCTCCCCGAAGGGGTAGACAGAATGAATGGACCGCTACACCTTTTTTCTGAATTGACATATTTTTCTCGCTTCCTCAACATTCATACATCGTGTTATGTACGCACGTCGATTTTTCCGAATCCTCTCGTGGCTGACATACAATATTTCATTTATTTGATCCTGCCACGTTTTCTACGATCTATCTCTATTTCTAGTTCCATTTACATCGTTTACATTGACTTATTTCACTCATTCTTTAATAACGAAAATTGTCTTCATAATTTTGTTTCTTTATTTAAAGGTAGATTTTCTAAAGGTTTTATTTCACTTCTAAAAAGTAAGAAAATATTTGCTTTGGACAAAATTTGCGTCACTGCGCATGTTTGAATATAAAAAAAATATTGCAGCGCAGTCCCCCTCCGTAATGGGATGACTTAATAATAAATAATCGAGTTGAATCAGTTGCGTCACTCGGATATTATTAGGCCACTTCAACGTCCGTCCCCTGGATTTAGTGGAGTACTCACGGTAGTACCAGGGGCGCTGATTGTTCACTAGATAACGTTATTATTTATTACACTAATCACAAGTGTCGGCGGTACCTCACTAGCGTGTTGGGAACACACACGAGTGGTATAAAATTAGCAACCGCTGCTTATTTTAGCCACGTTTTGTGTAATAATGATAAAGCTTTTTGAAGCTCCAGCGTGGACTGAAAATATTGCTGGATTTTTGGGTATAAGCTAGCTACAGGTCGCCGGGTATCCTGTGAGTAGCTATGTAAAAAAAATTAAACAATGAAGTTATTAAACGCACGTAAAGAAAATCCAAGAACAAGTATGTAGATTTTTATTTCTAAATTACGCTTCTTCTTTTTTTAATAGATCTGACGATCTGTGACACAGGAATCATGTCTTGTCGCTGTCCTTTCATCTCTTAGGCGGTCTTCAGGTGGGCGGTATCCGGAAGGGATTTCATAAGCGGCTGTATATGCAAGTCTATCACCATCCATTTGGGCTACATGGTCCCTCCAGTATCTTCTTCTGGATCTACTCCTCTGAACGATATTCTCTATTTCGCAAGTTTTTCTTATGTCTACGTTGCGGACACGATCTTGAAGAGTTTTTCCAGTAATTGATCTTAGGGCCTTCATCTCCGATGTTCTTAGTAGTCCCTTGGTTCGCACAGTGTCGGCCCGCGTCTCTATAGCGTACGCCATGATAGGTCGCACGCATGTTTTATAAATTCTGATCTTGCTGTCGATACGCATGTGCTTGTTCTTCCAAACCAAATTACGCATACAATAATAAAAAAAAAATATTTAATTGAACAGACTTGAAGCTTTTGAAATGTGGCTCTATCGCCGAATCCTCAGATTTCCCTGGACAGACATGGTTACCAATTCCGAAGTCCTGATGCGAGCTAGAGTTGACAGGGAGCTGTTGTCAACTGTCAAGGTTCGGAAGATTTCACATCTGGGTCATGTGCTGCGTGGGGAGAAGTACCACCTTCTCCAACTGATATTGAAGAGCAAAATTGAGGGACGCTGAGGGCTTGGTAGAAGACATATATCCTGGCTGCGAAACATAAGGGAGTGTACCGGCATCCGAAGTGTGGAGGAGCTGTTTCGAGCGGCGCAGGACAGGGACAGGTTCGCCGAGGTGATCGCCAACGTTAGGGGGACCCGACAAGGCACTTGAAGAAGAAGAAGAATTGATTACTGACGTGGTTTGGGAATTCGGATATATAGACTAAGAAAGGATCGTTTGAAATTATTATTATTTTGTTCAATGCTTTTTACATCATTACAGCGCGAGCCATATCAATGTAAAGCGTATAGCTATCATATTGATTCACATGACATATGATAGGTAGCTAATCGATCGCCATTTTATTGTAACGTGAATTCTACACCAGACCAATGGCAGTGTGACAATCACACTGCCATCGCCGGGAATCGAACCCGAGACCTTCGGTGTGGCAGGCAAAGCACTTACCACTCGGCCACAAAGGTCGTCATGTATAAATGTATAAATTTGCTTGTAAATAAGTTTCTTCTTCTTCTTTGCTAGCTTTATTCCCTCCACTGCTGGAGATAGGCCTCTTCCAATTTCTTCCACTCGTCTCTATCCTGCCCCCTTTGTATCCAAGATTTTCCAACCCTTTTGATAATATCATCGGTCCATCTCATCGGCGGCCTTCCGACACTTCGCCTATTTTCCCATGGTCTCCAACTCAGTATCCTGGGTGCCCATCTGTTGCCACCCTGTCTAGCCAAGTGTCCAGCCCAAGGCCATTTCAATTTTGCCACTCGGTCCATGACGTCAGCAACCGTTATCAAGATTATCGTTAAAAAATCGAATACCCGGAAGAATGGTGTAATGAATATATTAAGATTTTTATTCATTTGATATAAAATAACACTTTGAATCCGATTATATGTATATATATTTTTTTATTAAAATTTTATTTCACGTTTAAAATTTCGTGCTTCTTACATTCACCGTCCATTCAATGTGCATTCATTTTGGCGGGTACTCTTTTCATTACGCTCCCTGGTACCTCTGCAAATTGCGCCGCGAATATTTCCCGGCGCGCTAAATTCCCCGCATAACGAGGGTCCGCCGTACGCCCTTAATTGTGCCACTGAGCACGCGGCCCTCGAGAGGTGTGAGCCCCATTCAGTTGACGTTTCCATTAAAATGTCTCGAACTTGTATGCTCTCCGTGTCCCGCCAACCGACGACTCGCCTTACGCTATTTTTTTCAACGTTATGCCCCGTTAGACGTTCATTGATAAAGGAGCCATTGATGGAAAGTGCGATAAAATATAACCATAAAACATTAAATAGTATTTTTTTTTTGGAACTTTAGAAAACCATCTAGATACATAGTATTTTTATATAATCTTACAGCTTTTACATTTTTATTTCTTTTATTAGTTTATTTATTATCCCTGTCGTTGTTGCTCGAGGTTATTCACATTAGAACCCGTCTTCCCCATCAGCTGTCGGTTCACCGACAGATATGGCCAGCCCATCGCCACTTCAGCCCGCTTATCCGCAGAGCCACCTCAGTCACCTTGGTTTGTTGTCGAAAAAATTCGTTTCTAAAACTGTCCCTCAATGTTATTCCAAGCATGGCTCTTTCCATGACGCGCTGGGCGACCTTGAATCTGTAGACTAGACCTTTTATCAATGTCCACATCTCGACTCCGTACGTCATGACTGGCAAGACGCACTGGTTGAAGACTTTAGTCTTGAGGCATTGTGGTATTTTGGATGTGAGAACATGACGTAATATTCCAAAGGCCGCCCAACCCAACTGAATTCTTCGGTCGGCTTCTTTCTCGAAATTGTTTCGTCCTAATTGTATGATTTGGCCAAGATATGTGTATTCTTGTACCACTTCGAGAGCCGACCCATCGACGGATACTGATCTTGGGATAATAATATGTTCATTATACATGATTTTCGTCTTGTCCAAATTCATCCCGAGACCCACTCGGCATCTAATGATGAAAAAATCAGCAATAATAATTTGGTGTCCGATACATTGCAATCGATGTCAAATAAATTTAAGAAGTTCCAAGACGCCAAGCGCTCTTGAAGAGAATCTTGCTGCAATGTATCAAACCTTCCCCCGTCTTCATTATCTAATGATGAAAAAAACTAACAATAATATTTCGGTGTCCGATATATTGCAATCCGCCATCTTGTCGCGAGTTATGTTTTGGTTACACATTGAATTAAGAGCATCTCCTCCATATTTATTTAATCGCCGCTGCTAACTGACTCCGGCCTCCGTGTTACATGTCTTACAAAAGCTCCTCCCTCCACCCTGCCACTATATTATGTAGTGAGAGCTCGTTAGCGAGTTTTACACCCTGAAAAACTAGCTTCGGCATACTTATTGATGTTGGTTTACTAACTTACCCTCCAAGTCGGACGATATGAAACTTAACTAACTTTTCAATATTAGAACTGCGCATCCTTTCTTCGATCAATTAACCGATTTAAAAAAAATGAATTTACGTATTAATGTCGTTAATTGAGATTTATTTGTTGAGGTTCATTGTAAATAATGAAAAAAAAAACAATCGTTAAATAATCCTTTCATTATCATTCATGATAAAATTTGTTTAAATATTTATTTATTTATTTTTAATTACGCTGATGAAGTACTTCTGTATCCCGAAACATGCTTATAATTTGATTTCATTTAATTTATACCACTGTTATAATATCACAATTTATTTTTATTCACTGAGAGTGTCGCAACAGCTGTTTCGCCAACCGATGTTGGTGTTACAGTAAACTCTTAGTTTATTGTAACACCTCATGATGCCAACATCCGTTGGCGAAACAGCTGTCGCGACACTATGTGAATAAAAATAAATTGTGATATTATAACAGTGTTATAAATTTTAACAGTAATAATGTTGAAGTATCATAGTGTTTCGGCCAAAACAATGGACTATTTAAAACTAGTTATTTTGATTCCTTATAAACTACTTGTTTCACGGTTGATTTAGGTGACCAATAGGGCGATATGATGTAATTTTTTGTCTCAATGATCATTTGATGCAGTTATCTTAAGTTATGAGAGCATGCATCATTCACGTTTTATGATGCAGAGCATGACATACTCATTAGTGAGGTCATTTTGCTACCAATTAATATTCACAATGTCGGGTCGTATGCATTGTACTGTCTAAAATGTAAAAAACATTTTTTTTTACGCCAGGATATTTTTACCGTTGTGTTATGATAGCTTTTTAATTTTATGTAAAACGAAACATTTCACCCTCGGGGTGTTCAACACGTGACCAGGAGGCATAAAAAACCTCTGAATACACCAGGCCATGTGTGGCTGTTTTTCCTTTGCTTTGATTGGTACCAACGGCTGTTCGCTACGTAGTGGTACGCGAGTACAAAATAGGGGAAAGATGGATGAAATGGTTAAAAAAATTAAACCGCTACCAACATACAATATATAATTTTAGAATGATTGTTTTGAACAATTTTTTAAACGTAGAATATAGTGGTACGCGAGTACGGAATAAGGAAAATATGTCTCAAAAATGGTTAATCATTTCTAAACCACTACGAATTTAACAAAACAATGTTTTATTATGCAAAAAAAGTCATTTAACTAAATATACTACAGGTTACGCGTTCATTCTTTTTCGATGGCCCTACATCCATTATTGGTTCGGAGCAGACTCGAAAGTGGTTCTGTGATATGGAGTCCTCACGAGGCAAGATATTCTGTTATGCTGGAGAGGGTTCAGAAAAAAATCTGAGGTATCTCTACATGAGGGAGTATGGTAGTTATCCGTGGCTCTATCCCACGGGATTTCTTCTAGGAATGCTCGGAACCCATTCTTTACAGCTTCGAAGAGATGGGCATCTCATTACCCATTTCTTTAAATACCTAAATCAGGGGATATTTCGAGAACTCGGCCGTGCTAGAGGGTGTTGGTCTTTTTGTCCCTGATAGATAACTCCGACAGCGACAGCACAGATTGTTTTACCGGGCGCCAGAACCAATCTGCCTCTGGTGACACCGGTGGGAAGAGCATTAAGTCTGCTGAACGCGGTCTCCTCGGAGATCGACGTCTTTCATATTAGTGAAGGTACGTTCAGGAGACAAATACTCTTGACTTTAGAAAGTATCTTGTCTTCCTAATGTCGAACCATCTCTAATGCGTTCCTGGTACTATGTTGTATTTTTATAATATTTACCTATACTCAATAGATGCCTTAAACATTTTGCTGTTTGTAATGTCTTTTGAGTTAATGAACTAATTTAATTTGATTTGATTTGATTATTAATCCTCGCCACCAACCCCTCCTGTCTTCCTCTCATCCTATTTTGTTTTGCAGCAGCTGGGTTGCATCTCTTCCAACTTCGTCCTCTCATCGTAGCCTTGGCGTACCTACTTTCCTTCTTCCACCTGAGTACCCTTTCAGGATCATTTTGGGTACCCAAGATGATGACGCTCTCCGCCTACCTCACCCTGCTCGGAAGCTTAAATCTTAATATTATTCTATCGTGCTCTTTATCACACAGCGTGTCACGCACGCACGTTAAATTTTTGAATCTAAAATGGTCGATTTATTATATTTAATCATATAAAATCGATTAACTACGTTTATACTTATTTGTATCTATTGTCAAACTATGCCAAACATTCGAATAATTAAATTTATTTAAACATATTTTAACCCTTTCATATGAAGAACTCACTATGTGGTTAGACATTTTAAAAATATAAAATAAATAAAAAACTTTATTTCCCTTTTTATTTTTTATATACTTTGTGTATATATCACTAACATTAAAAAAAATACAATTACATAGACATGTCCTTCTTCAGTGATACATATTATAAAGATACATATTTTTATAATATTATAAATTGTTTACATGATCTGACAGATGTTATAACGATTTAAAATAAATCTTTATAACATCTGTTAGATCACGTAAACAATTTTATAATATTTTAAATGTGTATCTTTATAATATGTATCACTGAAGATGGACTGGTCGTCCGAAACACGTCTTTGTAATTAAAAAAAAAATTAATGTTAGTGTTGTATATACAAAGTATATAAAAATAAAAAGAGAAATAAAGCATCTACAACACAAAGTACAGCGAACATAGAAGAAATAGAAAAAAAATTGTATTTAACCACCGTATGGTTATTATATTTGATGCCAACTAGTTTCGCTTAGGCCAAAGCTTCAACAGGGCAGTATTACAACTACTGAATTGTTTTATATATTTAATAAGTTTTTATTTTATTTGGGGAGTCATTTCATACATTCTTCCCCCGTATTTTAATATCCCGCGTTTCACCAGCGCGGTATAGTGATACCGACCAAAATTCTATGAAATAATAATTAAATAATTATAAAGTTCATGTCTATGATTGTGTATCTGCTGAATTTCACGCGAGAATTCTATAACACAGCGGGGGAAAAGTGGAATAACCCCTGGTGTTGTACTTTAACCTATCGATCCTCCGTGCTCGCGTGTGCCGCTGTTCCGTTCCGTCCCTACCACATTATTCACCCATAACTTCTTTATGGACTTCATACTATTTCGCCGGCTACTGGCTTTTAATTGTTCGGCTTTGGGTGTAAAACATATTGTAGCACAAAATTATATCTATTTTTAACATTATTAATTGAAGGCTGGTTATTTCAATTACACAAGTGCTAAGTGGCTTAAGCATACTTGTAAAACAAAGAAAACTTATTAATAATCACGCCGTCTCACTGAAGGGGTA
This sequence comes from Lepidostoma basale, assembly GCA_022606425.2. Lineage (NCBI taxonomy): Eukaryota > Metazoa > Arthropoda > Insecta > Trichoptera > Lepidostomatidae > Lepidostoma > Lepidostoma basale. The sequence goes on along the minus strand of JAHDVF020001099.1, from coordinate 128,035 downwards.
GGCAGAAATAATGAACACTGTTCTTTCCTAACATACTTCCCTTGCTTCGTCAACATTCATACATTGTATCATGCACGTACGTCGATTTCTCCGACTCCTCACTTGGCCGACATTCAATATTTGATTTATTTGATCGTGGCACCTTTTCCTAGGTGTACCAATATCTGTAGTTCCGTTTACATCGTTAACATATACTTTTTCACCATTCTTTCTACTTTCATTTTTTCCATGTGTCCAAATCATCTGAATTCATCTTAATTACTTTAAAACAAATAAAAAAGAAACTTGTATCTTGAACAATGACGTAAAACTTCATATTAAATAATTAATACGAATGAAAACGTCAGTTTTCTAGAAGCTTTATTTTATTATAATATAACATTTGATAATGCCTTAGAAGGGCGAAACATGTCATTCACATAAAACTTCTAGAAAACTGACGTTTACATTCGTATTAATTAGAGAAAAAACTGTTTATTGAAACATGTATCATGTATCACGGGTGACATATTTAGGGTGAAGTTAAAACTACACTATATTATTCAATCACTTTGCTCAGTTATTGACCTTTATGTTTAACACCAATTGGGATCATAAATATATTTTTTAAAAACTTTTTTTGGCTTTTTTTTATATTTGGCATCTTTGTCCTCAATTATTCAATCCGTTGTCCGAAATTGTTATGAGTTTTTTTAAACAGTTTAAAGTAGCTGATCGTGGAAACCAGAGATATTTTTTTTATCATGAAGCTTTAGATATATCCGAGGCACACTCTTTATAAATATCCATAAAGTAGAAATAATTAGAATAATCTAATTCTTTTTACATATTACAAATTGTGTGGATTTCTGATTTAATTTTTTGAAATGATTGAAACCTAATTGATTTTCTGATTGAAACCTAATTAATACGATTGGAAAACGCACGTATTGTATGATTATTTGGTTATGACATGTTTCGCCTTGCCAGGCATTATCAAATGTTCATCGTTCGCCTCGCTAAGGCATAATACATCATAACCACAAAATAAAAAAAACTTCCAGAAATATTTCTCAGTACAATTTTGATTTTAATTTTCCAAATCAATTTCTCGTGTGCAGACCACTAATGGCCCCGCAAGGCATGGGGCACGCTATCTTTATGTGGTTCATGAACCATTTTCAAAATATAATCTCTTTGTGTATACATATATCTGTTTAGCAATGCACATCACTTATTTGGTTGGTAGAATCCATACTGCTTTAAATAATGTATTATCGAAATTGTTCTTAACATCGAAAAACAATAAAAATATTAATCAAAAATGTAAATCGTTCTACCTAAAATAGAGAAAGTACGCTACACTTGAAACATGTTGAGAGAAATATTAATATAATATTACGTAAATGTAAAAATAAACAAGAGTTTTAAATAAAATAATTATAGACTTTTAGTATTTGTATCTATACCACTTTATTTGGTTTTACCAACCGCATTCGCCCCATCCGGAGCTTCGTCAGGGTGAGAGATTAAACTAAACATAAAATCAGAGAACAACTTATGAATAAAGAAATAAAAAATGAAGGGAAGAAAGAGGGGTAGGAGAATGTGTGCGCGAGGACGAATAGAATGTTAGAACGGTGAGTCATGATCATTTGGGAAAAATTATGGAGAATTTCTAATTTAGAATTTTAGTGGCAGACAAGGGAGTTAAATATTTATTTTTATGGGAATATTTAAAATTATTTTTAATGAGGAACATAGCTAAAATGGGGCTATGGAAAAGATTTATGCGTTTGATTATTAATTGAGGGTAGATTATTGTTAGAGGCTTTCTTAATTTCTAATGTTTACAAGTTATCTAATTTTAAACCCGGAGATTTTTTGTGAAGCATTTTCATGCCAGAATCCTATATGATATGTGTGGTTTCTTTCTAACAGAAATATTTCAGCCAAACCGCGACATTACCTATAAGGTTATATTTACTTGTAGAATAAGTAAAAAATTATTGAAAACAATTGTCTTTGGTATTTTTTATTGTTTCTTGAACCTGTACATAATACTTCAAATAATTAATTCGAATGAAATTGTTTGTTTTCTAGAAGTTTTATTATATTTTATGGGACTTACGTGTTCCACCTTGCTAAAGTATTATCAAATGTTGCCATTTGAAAGTAAGTCATTATTTGATAATGCTTAAGCAAGACGAAACGTGTTTACTATTAAAAAAATAATAATGGAGTTTTACAAAATTTCTATCTCAACCGTCAATAAGTTTTCATTCATATTTATTAAGGAATTTGATATACTTGTAGAGTTGTTCTTTCTAAAGAATTATCATTCATTTAAGTTTACAGTATTGACAATTGTCTATTTGTGTTTGACTCAAGTATTGATTCCCTTCAGTATGATGTTTGCAAAATAAAATAACCCATTTGCCGCTGTTAGCGTGTCTAGTTGTGAGGGTTTTCCAGGAAATTGGTATAATCCTTTGTTTCTTTAACACAATAGGAAGGATAAAAAATCTGCTAGTCAACGGATGTCGTAAGTATATATTATCCGTAATAAGATTCGAAGAAATTGTAGTGTGGGTCTACAAAAAATGGTTGTTCCACTAGTTTTGCAGGATATCGAAGTCTTATATTTGTTTTGAAATGCGTATCTAATAAATAAATGATATTTATTGTTTCTTGAACAATGATGTAAAACTCCATATTTAATAATTAATATGAATATCTGTTTTCTAGAAGTTTTATTATGTTTTTTTTTTATGGGAATGACATGTTTCCATAATTTCCACAAAATATAAAACTATTGTATGACGCGTTTTCGTTTGTATTAATGAAATGAATGGTAAATACAATTTCTTTCCATTTATCATTATAAATATTTTTTTATCGAAAAACATGAGTGTTTTTAACCCTTTCGCTTTGATCTAAGTCTGTGATAAAATAAAATGTAGTTTTTTAAATAAATAACTCGTAAAAAACATTTTTTTCCAATTACCTTAAATTTTCTGCCGAAAATATTTGTACGCTTTTTACTAATAGGCTATTACAATTATGCACAAGAAGTATTTAATTTTATATGACTGAAAATACTTATTTTAACTTACTAAAAGTCTGGTGGTGGTTTAGGGGAGAGAACTCTTGCTTCCTTATTCAAGGGGACCTGTATCAAGCCTGAAAACGATCCTATTCCTTATTCATAGTAGCGATCTATTTCTGCTCAGTTTGAAGATTGTATGATAAAATCTAATACCAATGATTAATTTATTTTATGTTAGTCTTAAAAAACAACGCATTTTATATATTTATAAACATACAAACATACCGTTATTTCACGACATTGTCATAAGGCCTTATTATAATAGTAATAAAAATTTAACGCCACGATGCTTTATAAGCGCTTTATTTTCCTTAATGCTGTGCGTAATAAAATATATTAAATTATAATTTCGGAAGGCTGACATGACTTCTTTTTAACGCTGACATTTAAGACTGGCTTTCGCGCTTACGTTTGTAGAAATAACATTTAATTTTACGTGAGCTTTAAGCTCTTACGCCGCGGAATACCGTAATTATTCAATTTTGGTAATTAAAACACTGTTTGATGCCACTATAATGTTTGTTAAGGTTTAACACATAAAAACACATCAAGCCATTAGGTTCTTAATTACATTTAGGATTTTTCTAGTAATCCCATATATCTCTCCCAGGGGTATGAATTAATTTTCTGTTCCACGTTGAATGTATTGTTAATTATGACAGAATGTACAATAATGCAGGGAGATCTGTATTTTTTGTTATTTTGTGTTATATGAATCTTGACGAGTGTCTTCATTCATCTTTATCTAGAGCGGTGATTCCCAAAGTGGTCTATATGGACCCCCAGGGGTCCACGAAAACTTGCAAGTGGTCTACGACAGTTGCAAAAAAAATTGGGGTTCCATGAGATGTAAATGGGGGTCCACGAGACGGTTCAACTAAATTAAAGCCGAATATTGAAACGTAATACGAATATCGAAATAGTTTTTTTTAGTTCGACAGCGACTTCCGGTTAGTAGGTAGAGAATTCGGTGGCGACCTTTTTTTATAGTTCGACAGCGATTTCCGGTCAGGAGAATTCGGCAGCGACCAATTTTGTTTAGCAAAGTCGAAACGTCAACTAGGAAAGCAGGGAGTCTACGCAAAATAGAAAAAAATCGGCAAGGGGTCTGCGGCACAAAAAAAGTTTGGGAACCTCTGATCTAGAGCAATCGATATCCAATTTTGACCTCCGACGTTTTACCTTTTAGTATATGACCTACTGAGAAAAGTGTAGTCGCGACCTTTGATGCAATGTCTAGAAATTGATTGTGATGACGCAAATCCATGTAGTACTATTTTCAAAAAGCTTTTCACCTGGAAAACTTTTTATGAAGATACTCATAATTTTTGTCCAAACGTCGGGTGTAATGATGGTTTCGAATTATGGTGTCGCGATAGCCGGCCTTTCAGCCTGGAACAATCTTCCTGTAGACCTAGAGTGCAATGAGAACTCGTCAGAAAATGATCGAGACTCAAAACGCGCCTTTTCAAATTATGCTATCCTGATGTAAATGTTAATCGACTGCACCAGGTGCAGCTTTATAAAATTAAGCATTTTCTGCAGCGCCCTTGAGATGACTATTCTTCTTATTGTTCCTCTCCCATCGAAGGTTGGACAACATCATAGATTTTTCTATCCTTGATACAGGGATGTTGTGCTACAACTAAACCATTTTCGAAGGTTATTTATAACTTAGATTTTCTTCTTCTCCCCACACTTAGATTTCCGTTAATCTTATCTTGGATAATCAGTTCTAGCACTTTGTTTTTATCGTTTTTAATGTGCCCGAAGTATTCTAGTTTCCTGCGCTTATTTCTTTATTATTATTGATATGATATGAATCTTGCAAAGCTGATGGCATGATCTGCAAAATAAATGCTACGAGGAGTCGAGTCACAAAAATGAAACTCAAGACTCTTTTTTAGATCTTACAGTACTCTGTTGAAGCTTTGGACTACGTTTTTAGGGTTTGCTTACTATGAGTACTCGTCGATGCAAGAAACAGATGATTGCACCATCATTTAATCAATAAGGGTCATTATGATGGTTAAGATATATGAAAAAATAACGACGACCTTTGTGGCAATGCCAGGAGCTAGGACTTCCACTCCGAAGGTCCCGGGTTCGATTTCCGGCGATGGCAGTGTGATTATCACACAGTCTTTGGTCTGGTGTAGATATCACGTGACAATAAAATGTCGATAGATTAGCTACCTATCACATGTTATGAGAATCAATATAATGTCTTATAACAATTTGTATACAATTCAAATGACCCGTTGTATAAAAAAACAGGATAGTCGATTTTTCACACTTGGTTCATTCTTCGTACCTACCTCTATAAGGAAACTACGAACGGTTGGTTAATAAGTTTAAAAATATTACAAATTATCTTAATAGATGGCGCTAGTGTAGATTGATCTACAAACAGTGAAATTATTTAAAAAAATAGTAGCATATATACAAGTTCCAAAAATTTGTCAGACGTGGTGTCGTAAGAAGGGCGGAATGGGGAATGTTGTTAACATAAAGTGATCGCTTAACCCAACCAATGACAGGTCACAAGTCCTGTAAACGCCTCGACTACCATATTCTGTTTCCAAAAAAAAAAATTACATCTTCGTCTCTATTGAGATACAATTAATCCTTAAAAAATATATGGCTTTTTTTTTACCAACGAAATTTACGACGAAGTTTTCATGCTTTTATTATTCAATTCACGGGCGCAATATTTTTTCTTTCTCCTAAAATTATTTTTTAATGATCTTGTTATTTGATGTACATGCTTTGTACGTTATAAAGGATTGTGCATAATTTACGAAGGTTCTTTAATGTTTCCTTGCTGTGTGCAGGAGCCTTTCCGAGCAGAAGAGATTAAATTAGTCGAGAATACAAAATCAATCCCCCTATAAACTGTAATCCAGCTAGCTACCTACGCTGATTAAATTTTTGTAGATCTCTGGGGAAAACCGCGGCGCGGGGTCGGCGACCTATTTTATTTAACATAGTGTGTTCAGATACTTGTCTTAACTATAAACTTTTAAGAGTGTTTTAAGGTTATATGATTAAATAACGTGCCTTTTAAGAATTCTTTAGACAGATGTATTATGAAATTCAAATTCTTAAGCTTAATTTTTTTTATGCTTCTTTTAAATTCTTATAATGTGATAGCGAACGATCTGGAATTATATGTCTGTAATGTTTGTGATTTTTATTTAAATAAATGAAAAATGAAATGAAATATATTTTAATTAATATGAATGGAAGCGTCTGTTTTCTTGAAATTTTATTATATTTTATGTAAATGTCTAAAGCATTATCAAGTAATCTAATAATGAAAATAAAATTATTTAGTGATTTTTATTAAAATGTATATTAAGTTATAATCCACTAATATTTGTGTCTTCGAACGGTTTCGGCAGCTCGCTGGCATCTTCTGGTCATGGTCAGCGAGTTGCACAAACCGGTCAAAGACAAAAACATAAGTGGATTTTAACTAAATACGTATACATTTTTTTAAATTACTACAAAATTATTTTCTTTTCGTTATTTACAATTAACTTCTACCATGAAATTTCAGATAACAAAATGAATTTTTAAATCATTTGATAATGCTTTAGACGGGCGTAACATGTCATTCAGATAACATAATAAAACTTCAAGAAAACAGACGTTTTCATTCTTAATTAACAATATTCAACAATAAATAAACAATAAATCCATGTATGATATGAAATATTCATGAAAATTTTCGGTTCCTCTAGTAAGAGGAACCGAAAAGAAGAAAATAATAGAGAATAAAATCGCGATAAATTAGCTACCTATCACATGTCACGAGATCCAGTATAATAGCTATACCACAACAAATTGTAACAGTGATTGGATTAAACGACCTGTTATAAAAAATACGCCTTTTATAATAAATTGAGTTTTTATAATATTATAAATACGTTTAAACAATTGTTCAATCAGTATTGATGATATGTTATTCTTATTTGTGTTTCTTTAAAATAAAATTGCATCATTTAGCCATGTATAAAATGGTAGCAATAAGATGTTAAGTTAGTAAATTGATGATTTAAACCATGTACTTTATATTGGCTAATGGCTAAATGTTTTAGAGTGTAGCGTTAATTACGATAATGTCTCAGATTATGCGGAACATCGGGTATTAATTTCTTTTAGATTTATGAATGTTTCGGTTTCCCAGGTTTAGCGTTAAGTAAACAATAGATTCCCCGCCGTTCCCTTTAGTGCCTAACTAGACCCCGGGGAGGAGCGGGCGGAGGCGGGGCCGTGATCACACTTAGCGCGCAGATGGTACAGATTTTCCATTAGCTTTTATGGCACTTGTTACGGTTTTTAAGATTGTCTGTTAAAATTACTCCCAACATCTCGGGGGGGAGACATCGACTCCCGCGCTCTCTCCGGCCCCGCCGACGAATCGACATTTTGAAATTCGAATGTGATTCGTCGGAATTACGTGACCGTTGAACCTCATTAGCACTTTTATCCCATTAAATATTTGGGGGCGATTGAAATTCAAAGTGTGCATGCGCGTAAATTTTTTGAATAAAGAAACCATTATACTGTGTAAAAATGATACGGATTTTGTTATTCCACTCACGTTCCTTTCGACCCCTCCGTCCCTCCCGCGAGTCGAGAAGACACCTAGCGTACCCCACGAGGTGGATAGAGATCCCGCTTACTCGCGAATACCTTCTGTAAATTTTTGTCAAGATTGTAATGTACGGTGTACACAAACTAGCGCGGGTAATATTTTTGTAAACCCTTATGGATAGATACTACTCTCCACTGTTTCACGTTCATTGGATTCCCGGGTGGATTTTTTTTATTCACTTTGTCCTTTCAGCCACCTTTTTCCCGCCTCCCGGAATGCTTCCGCTCTACTTTTTCCATTACGGATTTTTGGTCTGTACCCACCCGTGATAATACTTCCACATACAAAAGCTCCCGGTTATGCTGTCTCGGCTAAACGCGCTGTTTTATCTCCGGTACCCAAATCGTTCCGTTATTTGTTACACACTTAAGGTGTTGTTAAGTATCTGCCCGTATTTTATTGCTGATTAAATTTTGGGGCTAAAAGTAGTCCCTGGAAGCGATCCGCGCCCATGAAGATAAACCTTGTCAATTCGCCTTCCGCCCCATTGCACAGGGTACGGCAGATAACAGGAAGAGCCAAATTGGTATTGATTCCGAATAATTTCCCGTAGTAGGGGAAGTTCTGAGAGATGAGCCCTGTGTCTCCGCGTCCCCCCCGCTCGGTAGGGGGTCGAAAATAGCTCCGATACCAAAGGTAATTCATGTGAAATAAGATTTGCTATTTATAGTCGATATCCGTAAGGTACATTCAGCTTTGTTCTCTCCAAGTTGTTGTGTTATCATTCGGTATTAATTAGTGGTTTACGCGCATACCATATGACGTCATATGTCTACTGAATAGTGTGACCTATTTTAAGAGAAGAATAGAAATCAAGCAAGTTGAACCATCTCTCATGCGTTTCTGGTAGTACACTATACACAATATATTATTTTACCTGTTCTCAATAGATGCCTTAAAAAATATTTTTGTAATGTCTGTTGATGAAATAAACTGATTTGATTTGATTTGATTTCGAATGAGATATGTATGTTTCGTGTAAAATGCATATATGACAACAGTTGCCATTTTGGGCTAGAAATGTTTCGTTTTTTTTTTTGCTATATGGATTGAAAATTTCCAAAGTGAATCATTTTTCATTCAAAAATATTCAGTGTTGCCTGAGCAAGTATATAAAATACAACATCATTTTTAAGATATTGAGATTCTATATTTAAATCTATCAACGATACCAATAGTTTATTTATATATACCAACGTTACAAAATGAACTGTTGGTAATAAAGTCGGAAAATAACGTAAAATTGTGAAAATTAATATATAATGTCTCAAGAATCTTTAAAGTTAATTTAATAATGTCGAAAAAGTCGGAAAAAGTTCTAAATATTTACAATAATGTGAGATAATAAATATTTTTTTTTGGTCTAAATACGATTTTTCCTCTTAAATAGTTATGAAGTTAATACGAATAAAAATGTCTGTTTTCTAGAAGTTTTATTATATTTTATGTGAATCACATGTTTCGCCTGTCTGAGGCATTATCAAAATTTGTTAATGCCTTAAACAGGCGAAACATTGCGATAATCAAAACTCAAAAATTTAAGACTACTAAATAAAATTCACACTCGCATTCACAGGTATACATATTATGTGTATAGTATAGTATATTTTTATTTTTATTTTTATTTTTTTATTTATTGTTATAAACGGAATAAATTCCAATACATTATTTTCTTACAGACAATTTACTTAAATCTATGAACATTTTAAGAGCAACGGTAAAAATTAAGCCTAAGACGAGTTAAGTCTGTGCGTCTATGCAGGTAAATATTGTAATAGGTTTTTGATGAAAAAAGGACACTATTATAAATGAGAATACAGGTATTAAAGATAGGACATAGTTAAAATTAAGAATACAGGTATAAGATTATTAACGGAGAAGTACAATTATAAAACTAAGACTACAGGTAGGTATATAGATTATTTAAGGATTACAAAAAGATTACAAAGGACTCATTCAGATCGACATAGAAACAGAAGGTTCGAAAAATCGCGTTCATTAATACTATGAACTAGTTTAAAAATAAAAATAAATTAGGGGTTTGGTAGAGGTCGATACTTTTTAAGTGAAGAAATAAAGGAATTTAGATTTATTCCAAAAAAATCTAAGTCATGACAAGAATTTGCCAGTCTAGTCATTCTCGGTATAGGTGCATTATATCCATAGTTGGTTTTATGTAGATTTTCGCGGAAAAGTTTAAAATTCCTTAAATTTCGGGTTGGTATATTAAATTTTATACTGTCGAGTAGACAGGGTGCATCAAAGTGTGAGTTTATAATTTTGAAAAAGGAGATTAAGTCATAATTACTTCTGCGATTAACTAGTGGTGAAATATTCAGTAGTCTTTCCAGGTCGGAGTAGGAATAGTCTACTCTATCAAGTCTTAGCATTCGACCAATTTTCCTAAGAAAACGATGCTGTACGGACTCAATATTGGAGATGTGAATTTCATAGTATGGAGACCAGACTACTGATGCATATTCTAAGTGAGGACGAACTAAGGCACAATAGAGTGATTTAAGAGTGGATATGTTTTTGAAGTCGGAAGAAATTCTATTAATAAAGCCAAGAAGTTTATAGGATTTGTTGACAGCTAACTCAATATGTGCGGTGAAAGATAATTTGGAGTCTAGTGTAATTCCTAGGTCGCGTATGCAGGTTTCACTTGAGAGCTGTATATTGTCAATGCTGTAAGGGTAGTTAATTGGAACATTTTTCCGAAAAAATCTCATAATTTTACATTTGCTTGTGTTTAATTTCAGGTCATTATGTACACACCACTCATAAAATGAGATTAAGTCAGCTTGAAGAAGTAGACAATCTTCGGAAGTATTTATGACTTTAAGAATTTTGTTGTCATCCGCAAATAACCAGAATGAGGAATTATTAATTGACTCATGTACATCATTAATAAATAGATTAAATAGTAAGGGAGCAAGGTGGGCTCCTTGAGGTACGCCAGAAGTTACAATTATAGGATTAGACAGGAAGTTGTTGATTCGTACAATTTGTTTTCTGTTGTTGAGGTAAGATTTGATAAGTGAAAGAAATGGGTCTCTTATACCGAGCGCATGTAATTTAGAGAGAAGAATATGGTGATTGACTGTATCGAAGGCCTTGGAAAAGTCAGTGTAAATTACATCAAGTTGTTGACTTTGTTCAAGACCTTTTACGATATTATCAGTAAAAGAAAGAAGATTTGTTGTTGTCGATTTCTTGGATCTGAAGCCGTGTTGTTGATTGATAAGAATGTGAGTGAAAAGTGGTGTTATTTTGGCCGTTACAATAGATTCAAATAATTTCGGGATATGTGACAAGATAGAAATAGGTCGATAGTTTTGGATATCCGCTTTGTTGCCAGTTTTGAATATGGGTTGAATATAAGATAGCTTCCATTTTTCGGGAAATGTTCCGCTTGTGAGAGAGTAATTGAACAAAGTACAGAGAGGTTTACATAGAGTGCTTTTACATTTTTTGAGAATTATTTCGGGAATCAAATCCGGTCCTGAGCAGGATTTACCTTTGAGTGAGTTTAATTTGATGAGAACATCAGAGGGTTGTAACTGAAGGTGGTTTAAGTCAACTGTTTTATTATAGTTTATTACACGGTTATGGTTGTTTGTATTGATGGAATACACAGAAGAAAAATGAGATGCAAGAAGGTTGGATATATCTTGACCATTGGATGCTTTAGTATCATTAAGAAACATATTTGAGGGTAGATTACTGTCGGTTCTTTTTTCGGCAACATAGTGCCAAAACTTTTTAGGATTAGAGTTTAATGTTTTTTCAGTTTCCTCTATATAGGAATTATGACATAACATGGATTCAATTTTACATTGCGATCGAAGATGAGAAAATTGTTTATAATAAGTTAAACGGCCAGTAGATTTGTACAATTTGTGGACTTTTTTTTTCTCGAATATTAATGTTTTAAGTTTTGAATTGAACCATTTGGGAAATTTAGGTGGAGAGAAAATCCTAGTAGGAATAAATTTTTCAATAGCCTGGGTGAGGATAGAATTAAAATATAGAAGGCTTTCATTAATATCATCTGTTTTGAAGTGGGAATTCCAATCTACTTGTTCGAGGAACTTATTCATTTCGAAATAATTACCATCGGTATATTTTTTATAAGAAGTGTTTTTAGAGCTAAGAGATTCAATTTTAGATGATGTTCGAAATATAAAAGAAAGGGGTGGGTGATATTTATCTATTGGCACAAGTATTTCGTCAGCTTCGTGCACTTGGATTGAAGGCATGTTACTAAAGATCAAGTCAAGATATGATCGAAGAATGTTGGGAATGAAATTTAATTGGAACATGTTCATATAGGCAAAGAAATTAGATACGAGTGTTGCTTGGGTTGATTGCTGTCCGGATATTGTGGCACCTTTGTCGTCATTTGACCAAGATGTGTTTGGGAGGTTGAAGTCTCCACACATAACCGAGGAGTCGTGTTTGTTTTGCAGTGCTTTATCTACGACTAATGTGTATGATTGATAAATCACTAAGGAGGAAGATGGGGGTATGTACACACAACCGACGGTGATCTTTTTCGAACCGACTGTGATACTAAGTATTATAAGTTCATAATCCTCATTATGCATCTCCAGTACGAGACATGGGTATGTGTTCTTTACGCATATCATGACACCACCTCCCCTAGAGTCGTTTGCTCTATCGCAACGGTAAATGTTATAGCCAAATAGCCCCAGCTCTGATGAGGAGAGACCGCTTTTTAGCCAAGTTTCGGTCAGGAATATTATATCATACTGAGTAATAAGTATATTTTCTTGCAAAGTACTGATTTTCGTATTAAGTCCTCTGACATTTTGATAGTAGGCGTTAAAGCAGATCTCCTCCTCAAGACCGGTAGGATTTAGCAAAAAAAATTAATTTTTGATAGCTCTCGTTTGTCTGCAGCTTGACGCGCAGGACATTCAGGGGAGCCAGTGACATGACAAGCTGTTTTACGGAAAAAAGAGCATGTAGCACATTGAGGATTTCTGTCTTTTTTTGTACATGTGTCGCGGTTGTGACCAAGTTGGGCGCAGTGATGGCAAGTAGGTTGGTCAGCTGTGCAATTCTTCATGTGATGACCATACAGGTGGCACTTATTGCACTTCACGTTGTCGATCCAATCACGAATTCCGTGGAGTTGCCAATCTATGGCTAGGTTTTTCTTGGCAACAAGCGCATGACGTACCTTAGGTGGCACACTGTATATGTGCGTGCAGTTGCCCGTACGAGGACCAGACTTGTGGGAGAATTTTATTTTATTTTTAAGGTCACTTATGGTTAGGCCGGTTTCGGACGATGATTGGTGATGGATAGCATCGATGATGGTGTTCGAGTCCATGTCCTGCGACAGACCTCTAATGGCGATCCTGGGCTGGCGATGTTGCGGCACAGTAGCTTTGAGTCCAGCGTTTGCCAGGGCGGTGGAGTTGGCAAGCAGGGATGCTTCGGCTTCAGTGTGGGGGTGCACTACTATACCTCCATTTTTCATTTCTCGCACTCCCGTCACCCGAACTCCAATAGAAGCAGGATTTATTGCCCTTTTCAGGGTCTCCAGTGTGATTGCAGTTTTTGGTTCATTGGAGAATACCATTACAGCGGGTCTTGGAGGGATGGCCGGAGATTTATTGGTGGTGATGAGTGGAGGAAAGGTCGAATTATCGGGATCAGTCAGTGCATGCCGCTGTTTGGTCTCTTGATGAGAGGGCTTGCCAACCGTCTCTGCATAAGTGTTTCTGTTGATAAGCATTTTTTTTATATTTTCTATGTCATTGGCAATTGAGTTGAGAGATGATTTTACATCCAGCGATTCATCCTTTTCATAAGATGTAGACGATTTTTCGCACACACTTGTTATGTGCATCACCATCTTTTGTACGGCATCGATGATGGAAGATTTTTGGTCTTTACTAAGAATGTTTGTGAGGGATAGTGTATTGTTAATAAATGTTTGAAGATCTAACACATCCTTCACGCGCTCTACTGAAGACATCGATGCCATTTCGGTTGTTTGGCAACGTCGCGAGACCTTTTGACGGAATGCGGCTGGGACAGCAGGTAATAAGGTTGTAAAATGATGTGACAAAATGTCGACTTGTGAAGTTCAAGTACACGGTTCGTTGTAGTTATAAAAAATTAAATACACTTTTTTGTCGTAAAACACACACAAATTGAATCTAATGATTGAAACACGCACTACACTTTAGCACATCACCGAAACTGAAATTAAACTATATAAAAGACTATCAAAATTAATATTTTTACTCGGAGCAACTTAAACACGACCGTCCAGTACGAAATGTGGAACAAAAATTACCCACGTAACTTCATTATATGTTCATTATATGTATATGTACTAATTACCCACGTAACTTCATTATATGTTCCAAGCTCGCGTCATCTACTTCCTGTATGCTCAAATCACACTCCCGTTAAGGTCCACCTGTCAACGTGATCAGGGAACACGTGTGCAGCCGCCATGTCCGCTGGGTGACGTTTGACGTCTCCCCGTGAGCACTGACACGTGACGTGTCCCTTCCTGAGACAAGCGCACCCGTGAAGACAATGTAAGCATACCACCAATATGCCGTTCTCCTGCCGAACATTGGCGTGTCAAAACTAAATTATTGTATCACGACATTACTACATTAGTAGATATCTAAACATCACATACGGATTCTGTTTAATTATTCTGTTATTTCGGTCTGCTTCAACGGACAGTTCAATTGTGGGATTTCGTTCACGTGGAATATCACTTTTTGGTATTTATTGTTTCTTGAATAATGATGTGAAATTCCATATTAAATAATTAATACAAAAACATCTGTTGTCTAGAAGTTTAATTATATTTTATGGGAATGATATGTTTTGCCTTTCTAAGCCAATATCAAATGTATCGAGAATCAAGCGCGTTGCTGTTTATATATCCGAAATAACTAACTAACTAACCATCACGCTGCTTCCTGGAGGAGTAGGCAGAAATAATGGACCGCCACACCGTTCTGTACCGCCGACATACTTCTCTCGCGTACTCTACATTTATACATCTTGTCATGCACGCGCGTCGATTTCTCCGACTTTTTTTTTTTTTTTTTTTTTTATTATTATTTTTTTTTTTTATGTACACAACAGGTCGTTTGGACCCAATTACAGTATACAATTTTTATTTTTTAGCTATTATATTGATTCTCGTGACATGTGATAGGTAGCCAATCTATCGCCATTTTATTGTCACGTGAATTCTACACCAGACCAAAGACAGTGTGACAATCACACTGCCATCGCCAGGAATCGAACCCAGGACCTTCGGCATGGAAGTCAGAGCTCGTAACCACTCTGCCACGAAGATCGTCTTCTCACGTGACCGACATTCAATATTTGATTGATTTGATCGTGTCACGTTTTCCTCGGCCTGCCTCTAATTCTAGCTCCGTTCACGTCGTTTACATATACCTTCTTCACCATTCTCTCTTCACTCATTCTTTCCATGTGTCTAAACCATTTTAATGACCCTTTCATTATTATGTTCATAACACTTTCGTTCGCACCGCATTCACTTCTTATACTTGCATTTGACGCTCTATCATTTACAGATTTATCACACATTCGTCTTAGAGATCTCATTTCAACTACATTTATTATACTTTCATCCTTTTTTTGCCAGTTTCGTGCTTCACTTCCATACATAAGGGTCGGCACAAGAACACCATAATGCACTGCCATCCGAGATAATGGACGGTAATTGGTGTGGTTTATTACATTGTAAACATTATTAAATAGATAAAAGCCCAAAATATTGGAATGTATTACATGGAAGTAATTAAAGAATCTTATGACTGTATGTGCCTAAAAATGAGATGAAGAATTATTGCAATGGTTTATTTAGTAGTGTGACCGGTTTCATCAGCACAGTCTCTGTCGTTTATCTTCCGTAGATGAAAATTCTACAGGGAAATAAACCTGTTTAAGTATTATTAATTTTTTTGGTTGTGCAGGTATTCGCTTTATTCACGACCTCTTGCAATGAAAACAACAATTAAAAAAATTGTTAACACTTGCTATACGGCGCTTAATTTATCCTACACTCGAGATGCTGTAATCTTGAGTATCCGGTTTATGATGTTTTTTTTTTATATATATGAAATGGATGCAAGGCAAAAGCTACAAGGAATATAAAAAAAAATATGAAAATTAATAAATTTTCCTATAAATCACATATTAATTTTTATAAGTCTGCCCAGAAGATGGCAGCGAGCTACCGAACCCGTCGAAACAAATAGAAAAGGTAGGTTAAAAGTAAACAATATGTATAAGAAATATATTTGCAAGAATGTAGCTTCAAAATAAATTATTGTTATTAGCTAAAAATGGTTTAATCACGAACTTAACGACGAATAATACAAACTAACCACAAAATATCCGCAGTGTATGTACACATGTCATGCGCGCGCTACAGTTGCGACAAGAATATACTCGCGTGTCACTGGTCAATCGGTATCCATCACCATGCGGTAACTGTTAAACGTATGTGTTTTCTCATAAATGTAGAAAACTCGGAGAAATATGGCTATCTGTCTTCTGTGATGCCATGCAAAGTGAATACACGTTTTCTTAATTCATCTTTTATTTGACCGATGTAGTTGTCATGTAATATTTTTTTTCTTCATATTTTGCTTGTGCTTATCCTCCCATAGAATGTCTTCAATCATGTGAGCCATCACAAGTCTGTTTGCGAACGTTCGGAATTCATCTTCCAAAACTGGCATGTTATTTTAGAGAGGTAAATTACTTTTCTAGCGCCTTGTGATCTAGAGTTATCAGGCTAGTGGTTCTGTATAATAATGGATACTTGTTAACATAGTAACAGTGCTGAGAATGTCCTTCCAATGAAGTGACATACCATAAACGAAGCGTACTTATTCTATGTCACGGTTCCCTAGCCAGCAATTGGAACATGTAATTAAAATATTTATTATTTCTCTTTTTATTTTTTATACACTTTGTTTATACAACACTTACATTTAAAAAATTAAAATTACATAGACATGTTTCGGACGACCAGTCTTTCTTCAGTGAACCGAGTCACTGAAGAAGGACTGGTTGTCCGAAACATGTCTATGTAATTTATTTTTATTTTTAATGTAAGTGTTGTATAAACAAAGTGTATAAAAAAAGAAAAAGAGAAATAAAGTAATTACGACACAAAGTATGGCGAATATATAATATAAGAAAATACTTGTTGTTTATTTTTTTTATATTCTTTGTTTACACCACTCACATTTATTAAAAAAATAAAAATTAAATATCAAGCATGTTTCGGACTAACCAGCCCTTCATCAGTGATATTATATAAATATTTAAAATATTGTAAAATTGTTTACAAATATGGTAAGTTTTGACATATGTTCTAATGATTTATTTTGGAACGTTTATGTTAAATAATAACCCATATTATGAATAAATTAAGAATAATAATTTAAAGTTCATATTGGGGTTCAGGTATTAACTTACAACAAAGGAAATAATTCAAAGATTGGACTTGACGTGAAATTTATTTGATCATTTATAATATTTCTTTATTTTTATTTGTTTTTTTTTAATAAATGTGAGTGTTGTCTACAAAGTATATAAAAAATAAACATTGAACATCTACAGCACAAAGTTATGGCGAAGTAGAAGAAAAAATATTTATTTAAACAGTTACAAATCAAAAAGTTTAATCTTGTTTCCATGTATTTATTGTTTCTTGGACAATGATGTAAAACTCATATTAAATAATTAATACGAATGAAAACGTCAGTTTTCTAGAAGTTTTATTATATTTTATGGGAATGACATGTTTCGCCCTTCTAAGGCATTATCAAATGTGCGTCACATTTACTCCCTTAGAAGCCCAGAAACCCGACTTGCGTAAGAAATTTTGAATCAAAACCTCTTCTGGCTAACATAGGTTCAGCTCTTGTGGCTATTCCTCTTACGTCTGATGGGAACATTGTTGGAAGGTGATTTAGTGGGTTGTTGATTTATGCGGGGGCACGATTTCTTAGATTTGGGGGGTTTTGATTCAAATTTCCCTACGCAAGCCAGGCTTCTTAGCTTCTACGAGAGTACCGCCACCGATAATAGGATATATTTTCAAAATAACTTTAAAAAAATAATAAAATAACTAAATATATAAATACTACGGCATCAGAGATAACAATCACAACATCGATATTGGATCCCTGAGGCAACTCACACCATCACGGAATATGTCGACCTCCGAGGCGATTTTATTTTTTTAGTTCTATTTTATTTTATATATTTCTATTATAAATTTTCCTTCGCGCCAAATCCGTATCTTGATGGAAAACGTAAAATATAATTGTACGCGGAAAGATTGCTTTAGATTTAAGCTTTCATTATTAGCTTTTCGATATCTGATAGGATTATATCCGACGACCGGATGTCGGGGAACTCTCTTATGCTAGATCGGTCCGCTGTTCTCTTGAATCATATCTCGTGACTGAAATTTCATTCCAACTTAACACATTAAAGGAATAATTCATTTATGGTACTTGCTTCGCCTTTCGGAATTATTTCTTTATCCGACTCTGTCGAGGTAAGTACGTCTCCCGGTGGACACATTTAATTAAAGCGCCGGTGGTAGAACACGCGACTGAATGCCTCCTGTAATTTCCCCAGTAAAACTTCGTGCTTCGCTTGCCTGTACTAAGTGAACGTACTTGCAGCCTTTATTTTCACAATATACTTTTTTTATTCAGCCGTTCTATACAGCCGATAGCCCGTATCCTCCGCTTACTCTAATCGCGGTCTATTGTGAATTACAACAGCGTGTTTACCCTTCAGATGTAAGTAAAAGGTTTATAAAAAATGCATGTTTGAATATACGTATTATTTTATATTTATGTGTATCAATTAAAAAAAATATATAAATCATTTGTTTTTTTATAACCCTTTGTTACAAAAAATATACGACGGCAATCGTCTCAAAAAATGAAAACTTTCCAAAATAATGAAAACTTCAATAATAATGAAAATGCATGTTTGTATAAACATAATATTTTATATTTATGTGTATCAATTTTTTTTAAATTATAAATCATTTGTTTTTTATAACCCTTTGTTACAAAAAATATACGACGGCAAGAAGTCTCAAAAAATGAAACCTTTCGAAATAATGAAAACTTCAATAAAAATGAAAAATTAAAACTTGCAAAATAATGAAAACCTGCACAAAATAAATACTTTCCAAATAATAAAAAAATTGCAAATAAAACTTGTAAATTACAAAACCTCGAAAAATAAATAATTTTAAGTAATGAAATCGTATAAATATATTTTTTTGTCAAATAAAAAAAAAATTTTGTTAAATTTTTTTAAATTAATTTTTTTTTTTATATATATTTTTTTAAATAAATTTTTTTTAATATATATTTTTTTATTATTTGATTATCTTTATTTTTTGGCCAGTTCTAGTTGCGATTTTCACTGTAGGTACATAGCATTTTTGATTCGCCATAACATAAGTTTCGCCTTTAAATTAAACTTTCTCAGAGCTGTCTAACGAAATACGTTATGAAATTCATTATAATAAAGATATAATCATATAATAACGGGATAAAACGTTTAATAAATAAATACGTCCAGTTGGTAAATGGTTAAATGTCTGCGCGTGTCTAAGGTACTAGTGTATCGTGTATTTTGACACGTACCAAAGAACGTACCAGCCGATTCGCACATGGACTTATGGTATAAACATCCAAATATCTAATTCCAAACAATTAAAAAAAATTATTATAAATATTTAAACGTTACAAAGACCATCAAGACATCGACACAGGTCCAGTATGATGATCAATGTGCTTTTTACTTCTAACGTTGTATTGTTACATTGAATACTTACAAAAATTGCTAGGGTACAGATGATAAAATTCTATAACATATGTCTTTAGCAATTTTTGAAATATTTCATGTGGACCTCATCTTTATCTACCAGGCGCCAAAACTGCAATCGGCATAACGCCACACCACGACTGATAAAAGTTCTGCAATTCATATTCGATTTTCAAATTTACAATAGAATTAAATAAATCACGGTCTTTATAATAAAAACAAAACTCTAATTTAATTATTTATAACGAAAATAAATAAAACTAAAAAATATGTCATAAAATAAAAATAACAAAATCGTGTTTATTTATTGTTTCTTGAACAATGATATGAAACTCTGAGTTAAATATAATAATTAATACGAATAAAAACTTTTGTTTTCTAACTAACTAACCATCACACCGTCTCCCCGAAGGGGTTAGCAGGAAGAATGGACTGCCACACTTTTCTTTCCTGTTTCTTCAACATTCTGCATCGCATTCTGCATCGCATTGCATTCTGCATTCTCATATGGCCGACATTCAATATTTGATTTATTTGATCGAATTTATTTTGTTTTCTAGAAGTTTTATATTTTATAACAGGGTATATTACAGGGAAAGGGGTCTTCTCATACTGCTATTACCTTCAATCTTTCCATTTATGATGCTGCAAGTGCTGCAAACTGTATTTTTCGTTGTGGCATATTTGTCCAGAATACAACAAACATTATTTTTAATTTGAAACACAATACTGTTTATTTTCCACTTTTGTTTATTTAATATCTTTATAAAATTATAGTAAAAACATTAAAACACGACAATATTTCGAAGGTGACCTCCATCTTCAGGTGTAAATATATAACTACAGTGTTAACGCCCTAACTCTCAAACAAACATTCTTCACTTCGTCGTCATAAGGATGTCACATATGACAACCGTCTCTTTTATCTATCAATTGAAGGCTGTACATTACAAAAGTGCAAGTGAACAAAAATTCAAAAATGAGTTTCGATGCCAATTGGTCTTAAACACAAAGGCCAATAACTGTGTAAAAGTGCGTAATGATTGAATAATATAGTGTAGTTCAAACGTGTTCTTCTACCGACCCTTATGTATGGAAGCGAAGCATGGAACTGGCAAAAGAAGAATAAAATTACAATAAATGCAGTAGAAATGAGATCTCTTAGACGAATGTGTAGATACTCTGTGTATGATAGAGTGTCGAATGAAAATATAAGAAGTGAATGCGGTGCGAATGATGGTGTTATGAACAAAATAATGAAAGGATCATTAAAATTGTTTGGACATATGAAAAGAATCAATGAAGAAAGAATGATATTTTTTTATAATTTAACGATGTAAATGGAACCAGAAATAGAGGAAGACCGAGGAAAACGTGGCACGATCAAATTAATCAAATATTGAATATCGGCCACAAGAGAAATCGATGCGCGTGCATGACACGATGTATGAATGTTGTGGAAGATAGAGAAATATGCCAGGAAAGAAAAGTGTGACCGTACATTCTTTCTGCTTACTCCTTCGGAGAGACGGCGTGATGGTTAGTTAGTTAGTTCAAATGTCACCCTAAAGATGCTACCTGTGGTTCATGATATATTGAACAAAAAACAGTTGTTGCTTATTTTCTCTGATTTATGTTTAAACCACTTGACACCTTTGTAATGTCCAGCCTTCCATTGGTCGCATTAATGTACCTTATTCATGTAAATATTCTATTTTTTATTTTATCAGTTTATGAATTTGATCATTTTGTTCTTCAAAATCATTGATTCGGTAAAAAACTGTAATCTCGAACAAAAGACGAAGAAAGAAGACAAGTAACGAATCGATATATTTGGTGTCCTCCACCCTCCGCTGCGCTGTGTATCGAGGGGTGCCATCCCCTCTTCCCTGTTCCTTGCGGTGGGGACGTGACCAATCGTAACACGTGGAGGGAAATGCATCGCCTCTGCCCTTTGTTTTGTGTTCCGCGGCCCAGGAAGTACCGTCTTCACGCTATCCGATACCTCAGAATTGTAATATTTTGAATATTCATATTGTGTGAAATTTAATATCTATCAGTGGCGCAGTGGAACAATGTTATACACGGTGTGTTATCATTCTGCAAAACGGGTAAATTTTACCCAATTTGATTTTATTATTGTGATTTTATAAATGTAGTATTCATTTTGTTTTACTTTAAACATGTTTTGTTTTTGAGGAACACGTAATGAATTATATAATGTGGTTAGACATTTTAAAAATATAAAATAAATAAAAAACATCGCATTTAACCACGGTATGGTTATTATAATTGATGCCAACTAGTTTCGCTTAGACCCAAGCTTCATCAGGGCAGTATAACAACTAGTTATTATACTGACCTGATGAAGCTTGGGTCCAAGCGAAACTAGTTGGCATCTATTATAATAACCATACCGTGGTTAAATACGATATTTAATATCTATTAAATATTATCGATTAAATATACATGTATCAAGTTATGTATCTATTATTTATTCAATCAATAATATAATATAATGGAATACATACTACTTTACTTTACTTAAATAGGCGCTTCGTCCACTTTGGACATAGGCCTCCCTCATATTTCTCCACGCATACCTGTCTTGAGCCTTTCGCATCCAATCATCAGCAATTCTTCGAATGTCATCGGACCATCGTGTGGGGGGTCTTCCTGTGTTCCTTCTGTCCTCGTGAAGTCTCCACTCCACTACCCTTCTGCTTCATCTATCGTCTACCAATCTAGCGCAATAAATATATACTACTTTATTTAATGACAGAATAATTTTCTTGATTTTAAATTTATATAATTTTATTGACGCTGAAGGCTGGAGAGTGAGTCATAATGACGAGATGTGCAATATTTACAAAGCTCCCAGTCTCTCCACACAGGTCATACTGAATAGACTGAGATGGGCCGGTCACGTGCAGAGCATGCCGTCATCGCGAACCCCAAAAAAGATTTCTGGAGTGCTACCCAGGTAGTAGAAGACCAATTGGACGACCAAGGCTGCGTTGGGAGGTGAAGTTGGGAGAGATGGGGCTAAATTATTACTTTATTTTATTGGATTTAAAATTATTAATATAACAGAAAATATATGAACTAGGTGGTTGGTTTGTAAGTTCTACGAGTATATTTGTCATATTTTTTTTCTGTGCATTCACATTTGAATACATTTTAAAAAACGTTGTATTTTCACAACACAAGTTTTTAGTGATAGTGCTACACTATTTTTCAATAGTTATTCAAATAATAATATGCTAATTGAAAGTTAAGGCATTAACACTGCGGAATTCCATAGTAATCTACTTTTAGAATTAATTAAACGTAGTCTTTTAAATAAAAAATATCAAAATACACGACATGTTTCAGAGGATACCTCCTCCATCTTCAGGTGTAAAAAATATAACCAAAACAAAACAAAGGAAGACTTATAAAAACGCATTTAAAATTCGATACAAAAATTCAAAATTAACAATTAAGTTCGACTATTTGTTATAAGTAGGTACTAACAATTATTTTTTTAATACTAAATAACATTAAATAATAATAATACATGATGATAATATAATGATGATATTTTTTTATTAAAAAAGTGGTCTTAATAATGTTTAATTAATTCCCAAAGTAGAATAATATGCTAATCATTTTGGTGTAAGGTCGCTTGCTTACTACATGAAAGTCTGACGATTGTCAAGAATATCTTTTACAACCTAATTTAAAACGCGTATTCATACGTGTAGCATATGGAAACCCCTAAAATTCGAATTATTGTGGTAGCCGAAGTACATTAGTATTTTTTTAAGCAATAAAATACGGTGAGATAATCAAAATATATATAAAAATTGTAAATGAAACAAGTATCTGAATATAATTCGTATCTATTCAATCTAATTAACTACACAATTATATAATGTGATGTGATTTCTATAATTGTAAATCTATATTTTCTCTTCCTAGCGTACTCATTGTTAAAAAATCTAATTCAAATTATTTTAGATAGATTGAGCATAGAGGAAGCCATCGATATTACATTGTAATAGATACTATATATTTCTACTTGTCGTTTTCTTCATGATGTCCGTTCTTATTCGACATGAATTTTTGGTACTTAATGGATTGTCAAATGAAAAGGGCAAATTCCCTATTCACGGCTCGACCTCCCTCCCCCGCACCCGCCAAAAGGTCGCCCCGAAAAACCTTTTCATAGATTCAATCTTCGTTTGCCACTCTTTGATAAAGTAATGACCGCCCTGTCTTACTCCCCGCCGACTGTCCCGTTCCTTTCATTATTATTGACTTTGACACTTAGTAAGCCCTGGAATTTGGAATTCTGTAACACTCGTGCCACTTTATACACTCGACAGCTTGCCTTGTTTCCCATTTTGATGGGTATTGACAACCGAACCAACCAAAAGGGACCATTTTTATTTCCAAATGCCTCGCTTTAAATGCGATATATGTAAACAAGTAGTTTAGTTTCTTCGGGTTCATTTTAAATGATTTTAAATAAAATATATTTGTATTTTTTTTTGTATTATCTACAGCACTTTTAAAATTACATATCAGACATGTTATGTATCTTTATAATATGTATCACTGAAGAAGGACTGGTTGTCCGAAACATGTCTGATATGTAATTTTAATGGTGTTAAATGAAATAACCTAAATTGTTGTTAGAAGTAACCATCTGCATTTTGTTTATAGATTGGTGAACCTCATCCTTCATTTGCAAATGATAAATTAAAAGGTGTTGACATCGTGAATTCATTTTCTAATAAAGACGGGACCAGTCTGTCGATGCCAGCGAACAGGTCGCTGTCGAAATAAAGACAAAAGTGGAAGTAGTTAAAAACATCGTTTGATTTAATTATTATTTAAGACAGGTAAAGTTTAGCCGAATATATTCTATAAAATATAACTTATATCTTAGTTACTCACGAATACTGCGCTTTAAAAATAAGCTAAATTATTATTATTATAAACCAGAAGATGGCCACCGAGCTTCCGAAACTAGATAAACAAGTGGAATAAAACTAAATATTGTTACTTAAAATTATTATTTTTAATTTATTCAAAATATTTGTTATAACAAAAGCATAGACGTTCACAAATAAATCATTTTAATATTTGTTAAAACATTTTTTTTTAATATTACTAATATTTTTTTATATCACTGATAAAGGGCTTCTGTGTTCGAAACATGTTTGTTTTTTTACTTTTTTCTTATTAAATAAAGTTGTTGTTGTGTTCAAAGTTAAAAAAAATAAACATTGTTCAATTATTACTTTTATTACGGTATATAAATGTACATTTATTAAGATTAGTGTTTTTAATAGAATATTTTTAAATAGTTATTGTAATAATTATTGAGGCTGACATGTTTTGCTTTTATAATTTGTGTATTGCAATCGCCATGATGACATTATGGATAGTATCGAAAACAACAAATTAACTCTAAAATTCTACTTGTAATATGAAGTATTGTTAATAGTAATATGTAGGATTGTCGAGGAAGCGAGAGAAGTATGTTAGGAAAGAAAAGTATGGTGGTTCATTCTTTCTGCCTACTGCTGCGGAGACGGCGTGATGCTTAGTTATGCAATTTTTAAAGTTGTCACTGCAAACAAAAACCTATCCAAAAAAGCTAAAATAGCAGTGCACAATGGTGTTCTTATACCGACTCTTATGTATGGAAGCGAAGCATGGAACTGGCAAAAGAAGGATGAAAGTAGAATAAATGCAGAAGAAATGAGATCTCTTAACGAATGTGTGGATACTCTGTATGGTAGAGAAATATAAGAAGTGAATGCGGTGCGAATGATGGTGTTATGAACAAAATAATAAGATGGTTTAGACACTTAGAAAGAATGCTAAAAAAGTACATGTTTACGATGTAAATGGAACTAAAAATAGAGGAAGACCGAGAAAAACGTGGCACGATCAAATAAATCAAATATTGAATGTCGGCCACGTGAGGAGTCGGGGAAATCGACGCGTGTGCATGACACTTTGTATGAATGTTGAGGAAGCGAGAGAAATGTGCCAGGAAAAAAAAGTGTGGCCGTCCATCCTTTCTGCCTACCTCTTCGGGGAGACGGCGTGATGGTAAGTTTTTAAAAAATATTTTTTAATATTCTTTAAATATCCGTGTTTGACGCTTTTTTTCGATTCAATTCGTATATTTTGGTTGTACGTGTATTGGATTTTACGCACTTTGAGATTGTACGGATCGCGTACTTCTCCCTTTGTTGGACTATAAAGTCGCTTTGAACATAACATTTTTGGCATTTTAACAGCGGGTATCGATTTTCCTTTGTGCCCGAGTCGACCAGCCATGTCTGCGGCTCCTGGCGCCCGTGCAAAGGGCATGCGGGAATAGCAGCGGCTCCGCTGCCGCCTTCATTTCTGGAAAATGGATTTTAATTACAAATTTTCGGCGTTCATTAAAAATACTAAAAGCTCGTCTGCTCTCAGACGCGCTCAAGACTATAAGCAAGACAAGCGATCCGTCTAACCAGCGTTAATCCGCCCGAGTCGCTTGTCAGTTCGGATTATATTCCAAGCAATCATGCCGATTTCCTGATTACTGTTAATATAATATTACCACATTATTCTATACAATTCTCTCCAACACATATTTTTTCTCTAACATATGTTACTTATGTATCAATTGTATATTTTCTTTTGCTGTTGTATTGCTATGTGTGTACGGCGGGACATCGAGGGAGAGTAGCGTAGCTTAAATGTGGTCTGGGTCCCCCTTGGTTGCAAATATATATATTATTATTATAATTTTTTTAACGTAAGTCCCGCATGGACGGGGGACGGGCCTAGGGAGTGCACGAGTGAAGCTGACGAAAGGCGCCGCTGCGCCTATTACAGCTTCGGGTGAGCGGAGGGAGCCCTCAATGGCTCGGCAATTATACAATTCTCTCCCATAAACAATTATCTTAAAAATCATCCTTTTATCACCGGGAAAATGATACAAATCTTTGAAACAGATAAATATTCTCACGAATGTGGAAAAATAGTGTTTATTCTACCATATATTCGCCATCACTTTATGTGTGGATTCATATTTCAATGACTATTGAAAAACATGTTTGTGAAAAGGGCATAAAAGCATTGTCAAATTGCAATGATTTTCAAAAGTTATTAAAAACTATTGTCCTCTGTTAAATTAAAAACACTGTTTTAATATAAAAAAAATGAGTTTATTTTTCATAAATCGTCGCGAAAGCTGTTTCGGTAACCGATGTTACTATCGTCAGGTGTTACAATAAACAGTTTTTTGTAACACCTGACGATGGTAACATCGGTTACCGAAACAGCTTTCGCGACGATTTATGAAAAATAAACTCAACAACAACAAACCATCACGCCGTTTCCCCGCAGGGCTAGGCAGAGAGAATGGACCGCCACACTACTCTATCCTGACATACCTCTCTAGCTTCCTCCACATTTATACAGCGAGTCATACACGCACGTCGATTCTTCCGGCTTCTGACATGACCAACCTTTAAAATTTGATTAATTCCCTCACTTGGAACAGGTGAGGGAATTTGTGTATTTAGGTGGCATGTTTACAGCAGATGGCCGAACGGATAGTGACGTCGAAAGAAGGGTTGGTGCGGGTAATAAAAATAGGCTCAATTTTTGATATTAAAACGGTGTTTTTAATTTAACAGTGAATAATATTAAAATATCAAAGTGTTTCCGCCAAAACAATGGATTATTTAAAAACTATTGTATTATTTAAAAACTATTATATTAATTTATTCAATTAAACATTTATCTTTACATTTAGATAGTAAACGTGAAATTGTGAATGAATTTACCATTATTTTACTGTATTTGATTATTCATATCAATAACCTCTTCGATTCGAAGAAGAAAATACGTATTTTTACTATAGATTTTTTTTGTTCGTCTTCTTCATGTGCCATATCAGGTCTCACCGACGTTGGCAATCACTACTGTAAAGGGTTCTCTGTCTTGCGCCGCCCGAAATAACTCCTGTACATTTCCTATGTTACTCCAATCTTTGATGTTGCGCAGCCAAGACATTTGCCTTTGGCCATATTTTTAAGTGCAATCAATGTATATTATTATTTATAAAGAAATATATAGTAACTTATATCAGCTGTCAAACATTTAGATTATTCTAAATTGCTAACAATTTTAAATGCACTAATCAATCAGCTTTAAGAGAGAAATACTAGTTTGAGGGTTGTGTGAGTGGTTGTTATTTTCGTACATGGAATTTAACCTGTAGCCAGATGGATTATGCGCGTCGTATCCATTTGCTTGAAAGCCTTTGTTCCAGAGTATGATCTTACTTGATTAATTACAGTCGCGTATGGTTAGGTTAGGTCAGAGTTCATTGTATCGGTCGCCGCTGTGGAGTAGACACGATCGATTTCCAGAGCTGGTTCATAACTTGTTGCGATTATGGTGATAATAATTCGCTTTTATCAACGCGCTTGAAACAATGGAGCGAAATAACCTATACTGTGTAGATATTATCATTAAAATATAATATATTTTTAAATTTGTTACCATTTATTTTTTTAAAACAAATGAGACGTTACAAACAAAACATTTAGGCGGCTTATTTAACCATATATAAACATGTTTGAAAATCAACATAAGCGTAGTAAAATAACTTTTTTAAAATGAACTCGAAAGTTAACTTACAAACCATCATGCCATTCTGTGAAAGGAAGGCAGAAACGACAAACCGGCACACTGTTGTGTACATCGTGTCATGCATTTTTCTCTGTCTATTTCTCCGTATCCACACGTGGCCAACATTTTATATTTAATTTATTTGATTGTGTCACCTTGGTCTTTGTCATTTCGTGCTATCGAAAGCATATTTTCTCCACCATTATTTTTTCATAAATTTTTCCCACGTGTCGAAATTGTTTTATTATACCTATTATTATTAAGCTCGTAACGCTTACATTCCAATTGCATTCACTTCTTATATCTACATTTGAAAATCTATAAAATAATATTTGGGGTACAAATAAGATCTCCCTTTTTTGTTGTTATTGAAATCTAATTTGGACTGAAACCTTTAACCTTGTTAGTTGTGAGGTTGTGTTGAAACATATTTTACATCGCCTCAAAAATGTCTGATTTCGTACCAAAAAAAACGTTTTTGCGGGGATATTTATTACATTATTATATCCAAAACAAATATGTAGTGGATGCACCTCGAATTCTTGTGGATACTTACGGCAACCATGCTCTATCAGAAATAGAGTGCAGTGCAGAAATTGGTTTCGACGTTTTAAAGAAAAAGATTTTGACCTCGAAGATAACGAGTACGAATACGCCAACAAACACGACAAAGTTATTTTGCAGCATGACAATGCCCGACCCCATGATGGTTGAGTTGTCAATAATTATGTACCAAAAAATGGGTCGATGACTGGATTAAATCAAAAGACGATGCCTTTCTTCCAATACGGATTTCGAAAATTGCCTGAAAGGTGGGAGAAAGTAATAGCTTGCGATTAACAATACTTTGATAAAGATTTAATTTTTTATTTTTTTTAAATAAAATTTCAAATTTAAAGAATATTATAACTCAAACGTCCTGCTTATCAATTCTTCAAACACATGAAAATCTACCCTTCTATTGGTTAAACATGCCCTCGAATCTATTTTTCCAGATTATCTTTCTACGCAATATGATAGTCTACGCAACATGAAAGTCTGGTGTCACGTGGGCAAGACGAGAAATGTCGTAGAAATATAACAATACATTGACACTTCCTTCGAAAACAAACTTATCAACGTCAGTTCTAATAAATTATTATAACTTTCGTGTGTCACGTTCAGTATAACATTTTTCAGATGTGCTTTTAAAGAAATTGATGCGATACCCCTTGACTTGAGAAATAGACACATAAATTTAATCATAGTAAGATGTATTACGGCGTTTATGATTTATGTTCATAAAGCTAAGTGCTCCTTTATTGGATCTATGTGCACTGATTCGTTTACCAAGGTTTAATCGCTCTTCGATCGGTACGCAATAAACGCCAGACTCGGAATATGTACCACGATACTAAAATTGCAGCCCTCAAGAGTAATTTATAGTCGATTGGTTGTGTAAACTTAGCTAGACATTAGTGAATCTATCCTTGATTCGTTTATACTAACCTCGAATTTCAATTAAAATCGTTCCGATGCCAACATTGGGCAAATCTTTGGTATTTGGGTGTAATTTAATAACATTTCAAACCCAAATGAACGTATCTAAACGAATTTAGAAATAAACTAATTTTAATTCTGTTGATTCAACACTATTATGATTTTCAAAATTTTCAATGATATTATGCCTTCATCATCCGTAGAAACAATATTAACACTTATTGGTTTAAAGGAAAAGGATCGCGTGTGGAATGTGGAAACCGTTTACGTTTAGTTTAATAAAGATATTTTACTAATTTTAACTAACTAACTAACTAACTAACCATCACGCCGTCTCCCCGAAAGGGTAAGCAGAAAGAATGGACTGCCACACTTTAATCGATGCGGCACTCCATCCTTCTCTTTTCGCCATCGCGAGAGACGCGGTGTGATGGGTTGCGAACCTCATCGCCACCAAAAGGCATCTCCCGCGCACACTTCGATCGTTCAACGTCTACATAATAAATCTAAAACAAATTATCTGAAATACAATGATATAAAATAAAATAACAAAGAAAAATAATTTAACACATAATGTTATTTTAGATGGTGCACTTGTCGTCAGCTGGACGATCCGGACATTTGTGTTTATTTAATTTTTATTCCACGTTATCCACTGTTTTTTTTTTATTTACTGTAATTAGGCACTTAAAACAATCCAACACCAGCAAGAACTTAAAAATATTATTGAAGAATTTATTCAAATTGTCATTGGAACAAATGAAAAATTTATTTTTACACCTGTCAAAATTCTTTTTATAAACGAAAAAACTTATATAGTTTTAACACCAAAACAGTAAAAACGTATTTTTTGTCACAAATAACTATCATAAAGAGCAGCAATAATCAAATTGACCAAAACAATTCACATATACACGAAATATCTCCAAATTGACGGGAGCACATATGAACCAAACCAAATTTTCAAAATCAGAATCAAAAAGCTTATAAACTGCTTTAAAAATTTTATAAACTGTTAAATTAAAAAAAACTTTGTTTTATGTATCACAATAGAATTTTTATTTTTTGGACAGCTGTTTTTTATATCAAAGAAATTATTCAAATTGACATAGGAACAAATACACATAAAGTTTCGAAAAATCACGAAAATTTGACAGTTGATATACGAGTTGATATCGTATTATTGTAACACCTGATGATGTCAACATAGGTTGGCGAAACAGCTGTCGCGAAAAATAAAAATACAATTGGGATATATAAAACAAAGTTTTTTTAATTGAACAGTTTATAATGTTAAAGTAAGTTTATAATGTTAAAGTATCATAGTGTTTCGGCTAAAACAGTGGACTATTTTACTAATTTTTATTAATTATTAAAAGTGTTTTATATAAACTTAGGCGTTAACACTGTGGAATTCCAAATGACGATTTTTTTATGAATTAAACTACTGTTTTAATTAATAAATATTCGTTATTAAAACTGTCAATTTTTTTTATTTTGAATTGCCAGGCATTTTATATTCTACTCGTATATACTTATTGTAAGTATTATAATATGTATATGAAAAGTGTAGATTTATTTATGTATCTATTGTGTAGCCTTTTTATTGATTTAAAAAAAAAAAATTTCAAGGTTTGCGGGAAATGAATTCTACTATATATTACCTCATTGTTCATCTCAGAATGTTAAGTGTCTTAGTATTATATATAACGCGTCGAAAATATCCTTTGCAAAGTACTTAAAATGTAATCTAATATTTTATTTATTCGTTTTTAATTGCCAAGCGAGATGGCAATCATTTGTATGTAAATTCTTTCAACTATTTATCGCAGAGTAGTAGATTCTTGTAAAGTAATATTAATTAGTAATTTCACTTGCTGGCATACTCAAATATTTTAAACAGTAATATTTCGATGTAATATTTATGATCTTTTTTAAAAGCCTTTTTGAAACTCTGTTCATTGACATTTCCAGTGTCTTTTAGTTGTTATATAATATAATATATAATCGACCACAGTATATCACAATACAGATGTTTATTTTTATTTACTTGAAATTAGTAAATACAAATTAATATCTGTAAATTGCTCAAATCTAATTTATTCTCAAGACAAAACGCTCGTTGATTTTTCCGACTTTGAATAGGGCCGCCTTTTAGTATTTGATTAATTTGGTCATGCCATGATTTTCTTGGTCTTTCACGGCTTCTCTTTCCACTCACTGCTTGTACTCGTATACAACATTTTAACCATTCTTTTCTCATTCATTCATTCCCTGTGTCCAAACCATCTTAGAGGTCCTTTTTTTATTTTACTTATGATGAAATCATCTACCTTACATTTTTTTCTTTTCTCGTTGTTTGGTATTCTATCATGTATCGTTTTCCCGCACATTCTTTTCGGTGATCTCATTTCTATGGCATTTATCCTACTTTCTTACTTCTTTTACCAACTACAAGCTTCACTATCATACACATATTATATAAAATATTCAGTTTTTAGTATTGTCTTAACCTAATTTCTCACCCCGTTTCCCCGAAGCGGAAAGCTTTCATCTCTTTATGACGCACTCCAATAAACCCCTTGTCTGAAGCCGGCCGTATTTATTTTTTCTTTGAATCGACACCGACGCCTATATTGCCGCCGCGGCGTCCGTCCGCTCGCCCGTCCGTCCCTCGGCAATGTACGGACTCCGGTAGGGTTGTTCTATATTTAAACGAACGACATATGCAAACAGACCCGAGAAACCCGTGCTGTTGATTTCGCATCGATTTGCAATATTCGAACCTGAACTTTCGTTTCAATGGAATCATAATATTGTACCAAAGCAGGGTTTACATTTTAGTGAGCTTCATTTCGACAAAGAAATATATTTGTATTTGTATAATAACTATAATAAAACATACCCCATTTTTTTTAAAGGAACATAGAAGTTCCCGCCACATACCCGAGGCTGTTATAGGGCGTAGCGGCGCCCTTTTGTCAGCCTCGCTCGTACACTCCCTGGGCCTGACCCCGGTCCACCCGGGACTTACATTTAAATACGGCAACAACATGGGGGTGCCAGACCACATTTAATCTACCCCATCTTACTTCTATGCTCCGCTGTAATTTATTGAATAAATAAGCATAATATATTATACATGAACATTTTAGAAACATTATATAAAATATACAAATATTAATACACCACAGGAATATACAGCGGGAAGAACAGGAGAGTCATAGCAGACAAATTTTTAATAGTGTTTTGAATATTTTAAATTCCCTACATTAGGTGTAAGTTATTAATCAATGGTATTTTTTATTAATTTGATGTCTTTTTCTTCAGCCTGTTGTGTCCTCTCCTGGACGTATGCCTCCTCTCGTACTGTCCACTCCCTTCTATCCTGAGCGATCCGCATCGAGGCACTTCCTGCACTCTCTTGGATACCGTCGCGCCAACGAAACTGGGCGCCCAACTTTGCGCTTTGCTGTTCTCGGGCACCAGCACTGCAGTCCCCTTGTCCACTTTTCATCTGGGTCACGAGCGACGTGTCCCGCCTAACGCCACTTAGGCTTGCGGTCAACTTGATGACGTCGGAGACTTCTGCCCTGGCTCGTATGTCTTCATTTGATGTAATACATAATTAATACGAATGAAAACGTCAGTTTTCTAGAAATATTTTATGGGAATGACATGTTTCGCCCTTCTAAGGCATTATCAAATGTGACGAAACTTCAACTCCTTGCAGATACACTAGTAAATGGAGCAGAATAGGTAATTAACGAAAATCGATGTGACTTTATACATTTTTCACAAATAATTATTTGGGTAGGTACAGAAATATTGGAAAGTATTTCTTGGAACTCGTTAAGGTGACAGTGATTACATAGTTAGGGGATACTAAATGATATTATATAAATAAAAAATAAGTTATTTGAGGTAGGACGAAATAAAGTTTTTCTAAGAAAAACATCTTCTTAAAAATTGTTTATAACTGATTTTACATATTTCTAGAAAACTGACGTTTTCATTTGTATTCATAATTTAATATGGAGTTTTACATCATTGTTCAAGAAACAATAAATATGATGTAATACATATTATAAACAAGAACCAGTATTTGTCTTTTGTACCACTCATTCATAGATAAAATATAGATTTTTTAATCGTCAGATTTTATCTAAAAAAATAACTCTGTTTATTATCCTCTAAAATATTCAAATGGAGGTCTCCTCCGAAACAGGTCGTGATATTTAATATTTTAGTGGAAAATAAACAACGTGATTTTTCGATTTCCAAAGTGCATTACAATGGAATATCACAGTGTTAATTCCTTAACTTTCAATACATTGTTTGAAAATATAGCATGGGTTAAAAAAGTTATATAGACCACGGGAATAAGGGTGTTTGATCCCAAGACTAGTATTATTTCTATTATAAACGAACTAACTAACCATCAGGCCGTCTCCCCTAGAGGGTAGACAGAAAGAATAGACTGTCACACTTTAACCGATGCTGCATTCCATCCTTCTCTTTTCGCCCCGCGGAAGACGCGGAGGCGAACCTCATCGACACCAATAGGCATCTACCGCGCACACTTCGATCGTCCAACATCCACAAAATAAATCTCAAACAAATAATATTAAATCTTCTTCTTCTTCTTCTTTTTGTCCTGTCACACCTTCGTGGTGCATAGGTCCCCAAGGAACCTTCTCCACCCGACTCTATCGCATGCCTGATGCCTAACATCATCCCAAGTGAGGCCTGCTGCCTTAACCTCGTCCTGCAGGGTTCTTCTCCAGATGGCTCTAGGTCTGCCTCGCTTTCTCTTTTCCCCCATTGGGGACCAGTCTAGTGCACCATGAGCGATGCAGGCTGGGTTATATCTATTATATGATATATATCTATTATAGTAAAAAATAAAACTTTTATTTTAAGCTATTTAGCCTTAAAAGTGGTGCATGTAGGTATACTTAAAAATGTGTTTATCAAATATCGTGAATATACCAAATTTATTGATTTTCCTTGCAGATGGGTATCAGGTATTCCATATTACAAAGCTCATTCTCACATTCCTTGTCAATATTTTATTATCATCCGTAATTCAACTATAAAACAGTACGTATGGTATATTCGTATTTCCACAAATGCGTACCGCGAGAGTTCGTACATAAAGTAATATCATTAAAATTCGCAATTCGAACTTGGAACATTTACTTAGAGTTTGCAACTTACTTTATTTTCACTTTGTTGTATTGGGGGACTCCAGTAAGGATGATCATATTTTTCCTTCTTAACCGTTGTGTTCACGAGCCATCTTACAATATTCATTGCTCGAAGAAAGTACCCTGGTATTATTTTATTTGAATAACGCATTATAAAGATTAGAAGTGATGTAGGTCTATTTGTCCCTGATAATTACCTTCGTCAAATCAGTACAGATTGTTTTATTTGCCGCGCTGCAGAACCAACCTACCAATGGTTATATGCCTGTGGGTAGGGTAATCTTATTGCTTAATCGGGTCGCCTCGGAGGTCGACATATTTCGTGATAGTGTGAGTTGCTTCAGGGATGCAATATCAATGTTATGATTCTTTCTAATTCTTAAGCTTAATTTTATATATATATATATATTTTTATGCTTCTCTTATAAATTCTAATAATGTAATTACAAACGATCTGGAATTATATGTCTGTAATGTTAGTGATTTTTATTAAAATAAATGAAAATGAAATAAAATGTAATGAAAATTTTGTAACAATACGCTACGTACATATTTTTCAGTTAATTTCTCTACGATAGAAATGCATTATATCCCTGCGTATATATTACAAAAAAATATCAATAAAAAAATGTATGTCAGTTTTTCTGTGTGTCCTTTTTCGTCTACAAATAAATACAATAACTATTTATTTAAAGAGCAGTCCGAATCGCTCCAATAATATTTTTGTATTCACTATAATATTTAAAGTTATTGTTAAACTTTTTAATTAAATAGTCCATTGTTTTGGCCGAAGCACTATGATACTTCAGTATTATTACTGTTAAAATTTAAAGTAGTATGACAATTTCTTTTTATTCACTGAGAGTGTCGCGATAGCTGTTTCGCCAACCGGTGTTACAATTGACTGTGCTGATGCCTGTGATGATGCCAACATCGGTTGGCGAAACAAAAATAAATTGTGTTATTATAACAGTATTTTAAATTTTAACAGTAATAACTTTTTTATGTCAACGTTGTTGATGAAACTACTATCTATAAACTCGTTACTCTGTTTTTTTTATGTAATTATAGCACAAATTTAACGCCACTTGGATAAAATAATGTTAATTTAATATAGGCTTAAATAATATAATTATCTTAAAAGAACATTTTGTGTTAAATTATTTTTATTTTGTTTTATATTATTCTATTTTATATTATTTGTTTGAGACTTATTTTGTGGATGTTGGACGATCGAAGTGTGCGCGGGAGATGCCTATTGGTGGCGATGAGGTTCGCAACCCATCACACCGCGTCTCCCGCGGGGCGAAAAGAGAAGAATGGAGTGCTGCATTGGTTAAAGTGTGACAGTCCATTCTTTCTGCCTACCCTTTCGGGGAGACGGCGTGATGGTTAGTTAGTTAGTTTTAATATAATTAGATTACGCGAATCATATGCATTCTTTATGTATTTCGGTTAACGGTACCCGGGTACCGGTACGTGAACACGAATGTTAAAATAAATTCTTCCTACGTGAGATGTGGAAGTTTTTCTGCGGGAATACTTACTCCCCCTCGGATGATAAAGTGTAGTCGGTAAAACCTTGAATATGTCGTCTCGCCCGTGTTATGTGGTTTGGCATCGCGGTGTCTACCGCTGATAACTTATTTTTCACGAAATGGAAAAACATTTGTCACCTGTAACGGTATCAGAACTGTGGATTTGAAGCCCTGATGTTACTGGATTCCTTTTTATACGCGCACACATCTTCTATTACAAGGCAACTTTCATTGTTTTATATCATAAGACCGCGTTACAAACAACTTCGTGGCAGAGTGGTTACAAGCTCTGACTTCCATGCCGAAGGTCCTGGGTTCGATTCCTGGTGATGGCAGTGTGATTGTCACACTGTCTTTGGTCTGGTGTAGAATTCAAGTGACAATAAAAAATGGCGATAGATTGGCTACCTATCACATGTCACGAGAATCAATATAATAGCTAAAAAAATAATAATTGTATACAGTAATTGGGTCCAAACGACCTGTTGTGTACATAAAAAAAAAAAAAAAAAAAAAAAAAAAAAAAAAAAAAAAAAAAAAAAAAAAAAAAAAAAAAAATGGCTATCGCTTTACTCATAAAAGCTGAAATAAATTGCTCTTTTTTTAAACACTTTATATAAAATATATATAATGTTTTTTCTTAGCCTTCTAGAGAAATCTATGCTTCCAACTCGCACTGCGTTCACGTGTACTAGCGTCGTTTTTATTTTGTATTTACTCATTCTCACCATGTTCATTTTATCGATATAATGATATTTATTTATGTGAAAAACAACGGGAAACTACCACATTAAAAGTGGCATCCCAAGAACCAGCAAACCTAGGAATGAAACTTAAAACATAAAAACTGCACATGGTTTGCCGATTATGGGTTACCACAAAAGAAATCGTAATTTGACTAACTAACTAACTAACCATCACGCCGTCATCCACGAAGGGGTAGTCAGAAAGAATGGACTGGCACACTTTTCTTTCTTGACATATTTCTCTCGATTCCTCAACATTCATACATCGTGTCATGTACGCGCGTCGATTTCTCTGACTCCTCACGTGGCCGACGTTCAATATTTGATTTATTTGATTGTGCCACGTTTTCCTCGGTCTTCCTCTATTTCTAGTTCAATTTACATCGTTAACATTCCATTCTTTCTTCATTCATTCTTTCAATGTGTCCAAACCATCTTAATGATCCTTTCATTATTTTGTTCATAACATCAACATTCGCACTGCATTCACTTCTTATATTTTCATTCGACGCACTATCATACACAGAGTATCTACACATTGGTCTAAGAGATCTCATTTCTATTGCATTTATTCTACTTTCAATCCTTCTTTTGCCAGTTCCATGCCTCGGTCGGTACAAGAACACCACTGTGCACTGCCATTTAAGCTTTTTTGGAAAGGTGAAAAAAAGCGTAATTTGTTTTTATACAAATAACAAAAACAATATCAGAAATGAAATGTTATATATTTCGCAAAAGAAAACAACGCCATTAATGACGTCATCGCGAATACAGATAACCTTTTTTTATTTGCTCCGTTTCTTTGATTCGTTTTGTCCACAAAGGTTTATAAGATTTTTAAGGCTACCGCGTTTACAAGTACAATGTGCAGAATTAATAATAATGAAAATTTTCCAGATTTTTAATATCTTATATTTTCCATTAATTGTTTCTTTGATGTGCGCACCAAAGAAAAAAATCATAAAAAAATTACGTATTAAAATATATTTAGAAATGTAAGGCAGATGATTGCATCATACTTACTTACTTCCTATGGCCATACAACTCTTGAAGAGTTTTAGCCTCCTTAATGATTTTTCGCAAAGCTCCTCGATCTTGCGCCTTTTTCTCCCAGCAGTCCGATTCGCCCAACCTAGCCAGGTCAGCCAGAACATTGTCCATTAGGCGCTGTCTAGGCCTTCCTAGAGGTCTTACTCCAGTCGGTCTAGACGCGTACGGGGTCTTGATTGCTCTGGTCTCTTCGGCTCGACATACGTGCGCAATCCATGCTAGGCGACCGGCCCATCACGGTGCTCGTTATAAGGGGCTGCTGGGTCATCGTACGGATCTCTCGGTTAGTCTTATGCCTCCAAGTTCCCGCTGCAACACCGGCTCTGCATCATAAGGGGATTACATCATAAATAAAATTAAAAAAAGGATCCCTGAGATGGTTTTGTACATATGGAACGAATTGAAGAGGGAAGAATGGTCAATATATTGTATACAAGCAGTATTAATTAATTAAGCAGAATGCAAAGCGTAGTCAATGCTGCTGCCCGATTGATTATGGGCAGCAAAAATACTGTCATATCACGCCAATACAAATTGTGTTTGACAGTGTTTAATGCTCGACACCAAAGAGCGCCAGCGGATATATCGGACCTCTGCGTGACACCCATGCCAACGGAAAGGCATAGTTCACTCCGATCAGTAGAAACAAGTGCAAACAACTTAACAATTCCAGTCAGAGCCAATAAAGCAAGTTTCTATGATCGTGCTTTCAGCGTTGCGGGTCCGTTGGCTTGGAATAGCCTCCATGTTAGTATTAACCCTTACCACTCCTTTGTCGAATGCCATCGCTATATGTACGCTACAACTCAGTTGTCGCGCAAGTCTTATCTTGTCGGCTGGCGGCCGACAAGATAAGACTTGCGCGCGCGGTGTATTTTCGCGCGCAAAACTTGACACGTGTCGTTGTTTTTGTGATTATTCGTTAAAAAAACATTTGGTTTCACGTTTTAATTAGATTTTGACTGTTTTCCGTTTTTATTTTACTATAAAATAATCCTTGCAAATTCACATAACCAAAAATGGCGGGAACTTTGCGTGATACGTCATGCAGAAGAGCGATTAGAGTACAAGCCCCACTTCATTGCGAAACTGGACAAAGGTTCTAAAGATTGTACTGTGTGCAGTAACAGAAAGATTCCAGGGGGAAGACTGGAAACAGTGTGATTTTGTGAGACCTGTTCCAGAAAACCTGGTCTCCATCCTGGAGATTGTTTTAAAAAGTACCATACTATGCAAAACTATAAGTAGTCCATAAAGTTTTTTGTAAATTGTTTTTCATTTGAAGAATAAATCATTACAAATAAATTTTTAAAGATTTTTTGTAACTACCTATCAATACATTCATATTTTGACATTATTTAAATTTGAGTTGGCTGACAAACAATATAAAAAAATAATGGAGTGGTAAGTATGAGGATAGTGACGTGAAATTTAAGAAACTTCTAAAGTCTGCACTGTTCGGTCAGTTATTTCTTAGTGCGCCCTTGGAGTAATAGATTTTACAAAACGGCGCACTTAAAATAACATAAGTCAAAATAATAATAATAATAAGCAAAAATATTTAGATGTTTGCAATTGTTATCTTCGCTTACAGAATAATATTTTTTTTGATAGCTCGTCAGCGGTGCAGTGATCTGTGTGTGTATGTATGTGTTTATGTTTGCTCTTCCGAATTTAGCCGCGAGCCTTCTGGATCAGCATTTTTATAGACTTTTCCCGCCAAACAGCAATTCCCCTTCAAAATTGCGTTCGCTCGATGGGAACGGTTATGAATAATCCAACGAGTTATGCCCTTTCCCGTCGCGAATATTATGTATGTTCAAGTTCTTCCTTACATTGATAATATTTTGAAAATTCCCGGGCGCCTACTCCCAAAATATACGCCCCAATTTTTCGTCTAATAATCCGCGTTTTGTCAACGCGAAATGTGGTTTCGTCTTGAGATTGCGTCTCCTGGATGGATACGGGAATCTGTATCCAGATTTGTTTTGAAATTACCTTATACACCGAGGAATGGAGGGATGCTGGGTAATCCGGAGTCGACACTTACGTAGAGAATGTAAATCTTAAGATTGCAATACGCATCCATAGCAAATCCGCCTTGGGACTAAAGGTACACCTGAGTAATGGTATTCGTCTCTGTAAATCCCGTGTTCAAACAATGTTAAGATAATACGATTTATTTGTAACGTTAATGTATCAGATTTAACAAATGGAAAGATATTTAGTCCAACTTGGTTATTGCGAGGAAGAT
The DNA here is from genome assembly GCA_022606425.2 of Lepidostoma basale. NCBI lineage: Eukaryota > Metazoa > Arthropoda > Insecta > Trichoptera > Lepidostomatidae > Lepidostoma > Lepidostoma basale. The sequence continues at coordinate 87,397 of JAHDVF020001099.1, read as the reverse complement.
GGGACCGACTTAATTTGCTCGTTATATCAGAGAAAAGGTATTTTTAAATGTTTACATAAATACCCATCACATAAAGATCTGTTTCTCCGTTACATCCGAGATCTCTCTATTTCCGAGTTCGTAATAAACGAGTACGAATCTATTTTAGTACATTCGTATGAAGCAGTTTATTTGTGGTGTGGCATTCTTCTTCTTTGCTAGCCTTCTTCCCTCCACTGCTGGAATAGGCCTCTTCCAACTTCCTCCACTCGTCTCTATCTCGCCTCCTTTGTATCCAAGATTTTCCAACCCTTTTGACAATATCATCGGTCAATCTCATCGACGGCCTTCCGACACTTCGCCTATTTGCCCATGGTCTCCAACTGAGTATCCTGTATCATTATTAACGTGTGGCATTATTAACAATTATTTAAAACACTTTCGCACTTTGTTTTTACACCACTTCATTTGGTTTTATCGAACCAACCGGTTTCGCTCCCGCCATAGCTTTATCTGGGTTACAAAATCAAAATATGACAAGCATCTTTTAGTTTTGTTTTTTTATCCCGTTTTTTGAAGAAGTTCCGGCGGGAGTGAAACCGGTTGGTTTCATATAAAAAAATAAAGTGGTATAAAAATGAAGTATAAAAAAAAATTTTTAGGAAATATGCACTAAATTTACTCGTTATTTTACACAAATGCATATGTTCTACATATTATTGTTTCTTTAACAATGTTGTAAAATTCTGTATACATATATAAAGTGTAAATATGAATGAAAACATCCGTTTTCTATTATAGAAGTTTGCTTTGTAATTATTGTAAAAACATGTTTTTCCATAAAACATTTTATTTGGGAACTCCCTAAAGCACAAATAATTTCGTAGATCTTCACGGTTGGTAGAAATATGTTTTTTTTTTGGGATCTTGGGTATATTCGTGTAACTTGGCTTCCTCGACCGACGTTTCGGAGATAGTTCCCTTCTCCATCTTCAGGGTAGTTTTGATAATTACTGCAAAGATTGAGACTGCAACGATCTCGACAGAGACGCCTAGTCTACAGTACATATTTTTATGGTATAGTGTTTAGCGATTAAGTATTTCGGCTCTTTTGTTTTTTATTTAAACTTTGACGATGAAAGGAATGTTCAGTATCGAAATAGGTCCGATAAGCGCTAAAAGATTAAAACAATATGTAACATATATCGTTACACTATATTTACAATTTATATCGTTTTCTTGAAGATGAGAGTTAACTACCTTCGAAATATCAAGATAAATTAATTAATGTATTAATTGAAATAGTATTTTATAAAATTAAAATAAAAACCGAATTATGGAATACCACATTCTAGAATTTATATTATGTTCTTCTTCTTCTTCCTGTGCCTTATTAGGTTTATCTGACTTTGGCCATCACTTCTGGAAGGGTTTCTCAGTCTTGCATTGCGTCGTTTTGCCTTGAGTTAATAAAAAAAACAATTTCTTATAGTACTTGTGTCTTTTGTTCAATAATGGCAAAATAACGCCTTCCAAAAAATATGTATTTTTTGTAAATCTAGCATGTCGTGTTTATTTTTATTTATTTAAAAGAACGTTTATAAGAATTAGTGGAGGTTCTATCGTTCCGTTTCCGTTTTATTATTGTAGTCCACGTAATCTTGTATCAAAAGGAAACACACAGGACGCGCTGTGAAAGTTCCTTAGAATATGAAACGATTCACGGGATAAAGGGAGCCTCGTATACTGCCCATTCGTCCTCATCACCCTTCAAGAAAAATCTCATTTGACCGAATCTTCTGGACCAGTGGTCGGCAAACTGTGGTTAGGGAGCCAACGACGGTTCTTTAGCTACTTGAGTATGACTGTTCCGCGAATTGGAAGTTCAAAATACTTTTAACAACCGATGTCAACCACTGCTGGACATAGGCCTCCCCATACTTCTCCACATATTCCTATTTTGTACCTTTCGCATCCAGTCACCAGTATTTTTTTTAAATGTCATCAGACCAGCGTGTGGGGGGTCTTCCTTTGCTTCTTCTGTCCTCACGAGGTCTCCACTCCACCACCATTCTGATCCATCTTTGGTCTACGAGTTTTGCGTGATGTCCCATTTGAGGATAGCCACCCTTTCAATGACATCCGTTACTCAAGATTTTCTACGTATTTCATTATTTATTATTCGGTCTGAGGGTATTTATATTACATTAAAAATGTTTTTTTCTAAATTCGTTTATTAGTATTTTGGAACGAAATTAAATTAGTATTATTGACTAGAACCTGAAATCGTGTATGAAATTAAAAATAACCGCAATCACATCTGATTTTCCATTACTCTTCAAGAAAATTCAAAGCCATTTATCAGATTATACATGACAATATTTACAATTAAAAAAAAATGTGTGATATATATGGTTAGAAAAACTAGAAAGTGTAAAATATAGCTTTATTCAGTAAACCGAATTAAAAACACTGTTTTTTATTGTGTCTTGAATAATGATGTAAAACTCCATATTTAATCATTAATACGAATGAAAACGTCTGTACTCTAGGAGTTTAAATGCCTAAGACAGGCGTAACACGTCATTCCCATAAATTATAATAAAATTTCTAGAAAACAGGATATTTGGCCAATCAGTTTGCCGACCACTGTTCTAGACCCCCGCTCACCGTAGGCCCGCCCCATACGCTAGTATGTGCGTACTGATGGTACAAAATAAAATCATTACTTTTACTTCATAACAAGGGGAATATAATTTACGAACGATGCTGTTTATATCATAGCTAGTATGGAAGATCTACTAGTCTTAGTAATAAAATGGTATGAATTATGCAATACGAGTAGGCTTGTTATGGTATTTGAAAAGGAATATACAGTACACTCTCGATTTTCCGGGATCGGGTTAACCGAGAAGCGGATTGAAAAAATATTTTTGAAAACAATATTTCACAATAGTACTTATGGTGCAAACAAAAACTCAAATCTGTCACAATGACATTGGTTTTAGTTCACATTTGCGTCACCGCCAACATACGTTTGTGGCTCTATAGTCGTGTCATAAAGTTTTGAGTTTGCAATAAAGCACCCGCAGGGTAGTTCATACTCATAAAACACTGTCGTTAATTAAACACTTTTTCGAGGAATTAAAATTACAAGGTGATTTAAATGCGTCTTCTGGATGGTTGACGCGGTTTAAACAGAGACATGGCATCCGACAAATTTCTATTCATGGCGAAAAAGGAAGCCATTCAAAAAGTGTGACTCTGTGAACACGTGCGTCTTACTAAGCAAGTGGTATACATAAGTCTACTTCTTCTTCTTCTTCGTCAGCTCTTATCGGTCCACTGCTGGACATATGCCTCCTCCCTCTCCTTCCACTCGTCTCTATCTCCTGCCAGCCGTAGCCACATTTCCCCCCCCACGGCAGCAATGTCGTCGGTCCAACTTTTTTGCGGCCTGCCGACGTTTCTCTTATTCTCCCATGGTCTCCACCTTATTATTTTCTGGGTCCATCTATCCTCACTCTGTCTCGCCACATGACTGCCCACTGCCACTTCAGTCTCGCTAGTCGTTCCATGATGTCCGTTATTTTTGTTCGGCGTCTAATCTCCTCATTTCTAATTCTATCTCGGAGACTGACGCCGAGCATATGTCTTTCCATGGAACGCTGCGTGAGAAATGTAGAAAGATTGAGAGTCACGCAGCGTTCCATACATAAGTGCAAATTTAAATTTATCTTTGTTTACATTTTTTTCATGTTTTCGGATTAAACGGGAAATCGATTATACGGGATTTTTTTCACCATCCTTCCCGGAAAATCGGGAGTGTACTGTACGATATTTGTGATGGATTGTGCCATAAGTGCGAATGGTGAGAAATAAGTGTTCTTCTTCTGGTTCCGTGTCAGGTCCTTCCTACATTGGAGATCAGTGTAGCGAAATTCCGTCATCTTGGAGGCTATCCATCTTTATGTTCCGGATGGTTATCTTCGACAGCGTCAGCACAGACTGTTTTATCACCCAGCATGCAGAACCAACCTGCCTCTGGTGATGCCGATGGGTAGAGCAATAAAACTGCTGAACATGATCGCTTCGGAGATCGATGTTTTTCATATTCGTGAAAGTACGTTCAGAAGACAAATACTCTTGACTTTGGAGAGTATCTTGTATTCCTAATGTCGAACCATCTCTCATGCGTTCCTGGTATTATATGTTTATTATATTTTACCTGTTCTCAATAGATGTCTTAAACTATAAAAATTGTTTGTAATATCTTTTGAGAAAATAAACTGATTTGATTTGATATTGATATTGATTTGATTTGAAAGCATCTCTGTCCTGCGCTACTTGGAACAGGTTCTCAATTCTGCACATTCCTGTCCAATAAATTACGCAGCCAGGACAACTGCCCTTCGCCAACTCCCCGCCGTCCCTCTATCTTGCCAATGATTATCAGCCGCTGGAGAAGGTAGTATTTTTCTCCCTTTTAGGAAGAAATTAAGTGTTAAGTTATCATATTTATCTGTTTAGGGTTTAGTGCTGGGAACAAAATAAAAGATTCTATTAAAAATCATCACTGCCAATAGAAATATATCGATTGAAGCAAATAAGGCTAGCAAATAGGGGTCTTCAATATATTGAAGACCCCTATGCAAAAAAGCGTGGCTGAGGCTGTCAAAAAATGATAAAAGAACGATAAATGCTATATAACTGAGGTTTCAAAACTTGTTTGTCCCGTAGACCCCTTGCCGATTTCTTCTATATTGTGTACCTAGACCCTGCTTTCCTAAAATTGATTTTTTCAGGCCAAAAAAAAATCCGAAACAAAATTGCCAGAATTCGTTGTCGACTTTTTTTTAGTTCATTTGGGAAAATCGAATGTCCGATCTTTGCCAAATAAGCTAAAATAAAAAAAAAAGGTCGCCGAAGATTTCAATCGTCGTATTTTCCCAAATGAGCTAAAAAATCGCCAACGATTTCGATATTCGTTTTGCGTTTCAATATTCGGCTTCAATTTAGTTGAACCATCTCGTGGACCCCCAATTACATCTCATGGACCCCCAATTTTTTTTTACAATTGTCGTACGCCCCTTGCAAGTTGTCGTAGACCCCTGGGGGTCTATATAGACGATTTTGGGAATCATTGCTATATACTCATAAGTTAGATCACAAAGATCAATGTGCGAAAAAATAATGGTTGAGAAAATAACGAACAAGGATATAAGGTAGGAATATAATTAACTAACCATCACGCCAGAAATAAGAGAGTAGGCAGAAATAATGGACTGCTACATTTTTCTTTCCTGAAATATTTCTCTCCATTCCTCTACATTCATACATCGTGTCATGCACGCGCGTCGATTTCTCCGACTTCTCACGTGGCCGACATTCAATATTTGATTTATTTGATCGTGCCCCGTTTTCTTAGGTTTTCCTCTATTTCTAGTTCCATTAACATCGTTAACATATAATTTTTTTACCATTCTTTCTTTATTCATTCTTTTCACGTGTCCAAACTATCTAAATGTTCCTTTCGTTATTTTGTTCATACGCACCGCTTTCACTTCTTATATTTATTATACACAGAGTATCCACACATTCGTCTAAGAGATCTCATTTATACTGCATTTATTCTACTTTCATCCTTCTTTTGCCAGTTCCATGCTTCGCTTCCATACATAAGGGTCGGTAGAAGAACACCATTGTGCACTGCCATTTTAGCTTTTTTAGATAGGCAGATAAAAACGTCCCTAAGATGTTTTTTTATTTTTTCTCGGTGCTATGAAGTCATTCTGAACACTATAATTAGTATAAAATTGTTCGTTTCATTTTAAACATTTCTAGAGTTTTTTATACTATGCTTCGTTAGACACTTTGCTCATTAGAACAGTACGACTTCACGTCCCAAATATGCCACGAGCGAGTGGATTCCATTTTCCAGTGGATACTTTTTGTGCCACTCTGTACACCACACACACACACACACACACACACACACACTTCGGTGCGGTGTTCTGTATGCCAAAGGGCGCCCCTACGGATCATCATCTATTCCGGATTACACGCGGTCCTCTCGCCCCACTAAGAACCGGTCTTAGGAACTGCGTTTCTGCGGAACTTTAGTGTTCGGTACCCGAATAAGAACTTCTTGAATTGGAAGGGTCGTATTATTTTGACCGATCGCTGCTTATTACATATATTTATTCTATTATTTCTACTACAAATAGTGGATCAAATAGAGTGGATAATGACAAATAAATTGTATAAATGGCCTGTTGTATTTCGTTACTGATCGCAAGAAAATGTATATCTCTAATTTAATATATAGTCCATTGTTTTGGCCGAAACACTATGATATTTCAACATTATTACTGTTAACATTTATAACACCGTTATAATATCACAATTTATTTTTATTCACTGAGAGGGTCGCGACAGCTGTTTAGCCAACCGATGTTGGCATCGTCAGGTGTTACAATAAACTCATTTTTTGTAACACCTAATGATGTCTACATCGGTTGGCGAAACAGCTGTCGCGACATTCTCAGTGAATAAAAATAAATTGTGCTATTATAACAGTGTTATAAATTTTATCAGTAATCAATTTTAATAATTAATATTAATTGAACTTGGACTTGGATCTTCTGGCTTACAGAGGTTCAGCTCATGTGGCTATTCCTCTTACGTCTGAAGGGAACATTGTTGGAAGGTGATTTGGTGGGTTGTTAGTTTATTCGGGGGCATGATTTGTGTGGCCCGGAGTGTTACTCTGAAGGAGAGATTTTGGGCGCTTGTGGCGGCTGGAAGTGTTTGGGTCGTAATTAGAGAGGTCTTTTATTGTGGGGTTGGGATGTGAAGGGAGTCCTTTGTAAAAACGTTCGGCAAGTTTCAGAATGAATTCATCTATCATCGGGATTCCCGATTCTAGGTGCAGTTGTGTAATCCTGGTCCATGAAGGCGCACCAAGCGATAAACGGATAGCCTTATTTTGCAGGATTTGGAGTTTTTGTATGTGACTCGAAGCTGCATAGCCCCAGATTGGGGCTGCATAAGTGAAGATCGGCCTTATAACCGTTTTGTATATCAGGAGTTTATTGTCGATGCTTAGTTTACTGTTTCTAGCTAACATTGGGTAGAGGGCTGAGATTGCTTTTGACGCGGCTTTGACTTTATTTGTAATGTGTGGCCTCCATGTCAGCTTAGAATTCAAGGTAACCCCAAGGTATTTTATTGTTTTGGTCCAAGGAACGTCTTGGCCGAACATTTTTATGTTGGGAATGTTTGGAGGAATGTGTCTTTTACTGAAAAGGGTCGCTGCGCTTTTATTCGGGTTGATGGTAATGCGCCAGTTTCTGCACCACACCTCTAGCACATCGGCCTGTTTTTGCACCCTGCGGCTCGCGAGAAGCGGCCTTTTTTTAGCACTGGAAATGATGCCCGTATCGTCAGCGAATTGGGCAATGTGGGTGTTCTGATCTCGGGGAAGAGGGATATCACTGCAGTAGATGTTGAACAGAGTAGGAGCCATTACTGAACCTTAGGGAACTCCTGCTCTGATAGGGCGTACAAGGGATTTGGCCTTGTTGATTTTGACGCTGAAAAGGCGATCGGACAGAAAGCTGGCTATGAGTTGAATCATAGGCAGTGGGATGTTTGCTTTTCCCATTTTGTATAATAGGCCTCTTTAATATTAATGAAAACGCTTGTTTAATAGAAATAAAAATTTGACGAATTACTTATGAATTAAAACACTGTTTTTTGCACTTTCGAGTTTATTTTTCTCGATATGTTTCTAAGGCCTATACCTTTATCATCGGGAGAACTATATAAACTATTTTAATTTTAGATAAACTTTAGGCGTTAACACTGGAATTCTATAATGACGATTTTTTTATGAATTAAAACACGGTTTTTTCCACTTGTGAGTTTATTTTTCTCCACATGTTTTGAAGGCTTCCCACCTTCATGATCGGGAGAACGATATAAAGTTTATGTCGTTCTCCCGACGATGAAGGGGTAAGCTTTCGAAACATGTCGAGAAAAATAAACTCATAAGTGGAAAAAAATAGTGTTGTAATTCATAAAAAAAATCGTCATTATGGAATTCCACAGTGTTAATGCCTTTAGTTTATCTAAAAAAAAAAAAGTTAAATTTTATTTCTTCTATAGATACACCATTTATAACTTAAGAACGGTAGGATCGGTTTTTATGATATTTGATTTCTTGGATTTGTCTCCGCCCCGAATAGCAGAATAACTAATTTTTAATTGTATCTCAATAGAGAAGAAGACGTAAACTGGAAACTGAACATGGATGATCAAGGTGTTTACAGGACTTATGACCTGTCATTGGTTGGGTTAAGCGCACGCTTTATGTAATTACAACATTCCCCATTCCACCTTTGTTATTTGTGATCATGCATGACAAATTTTTGGAAGATGTATATATACTTCAAAATCCATATTTATCTTCACGTGGCAGTTTCAGTCAGCCATCTACTCGTATGTAGATTTGGTTGCACTAGTGAATTTTTTCAAGAATTAACCTATACAACCGACCCACTAACGCCATCTATGGAGAATGATTTTATTATTTTATAGAATAACTATTAAAACATCGAATAAATCACGAAAAAAAAATATGAAGAAAATTAATTTTCGCATACATTTTGTATGGAACGACTTTTTTGATGATATCTCGAGAACTGATTGACTGATTTCGATGAATTTTTTTTCTTTGACTCAGCCTCGAGAAGTTTCCTCGCGCATTGGAAAGATAAGAAAATGACAAAAAATTGTGAAATGACAGAAACGGCGTTTTTGTTAGCAGTTAATTGTTTATTAAAACATAATAATTATTTTATTAAAAATAAAAGCGATCGAACATGTTCTAAATTTAAATTGATAAACAATGTTATATAGGAAACATACAGAATTGTTAATAAGCTTCAAATTGGAGTCCATATATATTTAAAACAAAAATAACCATCACGCAGCAACCCCAAGAGGGTAGGTCTCGAGGGACCGTCCATACATCGTGTCACGCACGCACGTCGATTGTTTCGATTTTTTAACATTACCGTCATTTATCATTTCATTAATTTGGTCATGCGATGTTTTCATCGACCTTTAACGGTTTTTGTTAGCATTTATACCGCTGGCAATATATTTTTAGCCGTTCTTTTAGCCATCGATTTATTTCTAGTATTAATAGCATCTTAATATTTTTATGACTTACCATCACGCCGTTTCACTGGAGGAGTAGGCAGAGGATGAACCGCCATACTGCTCTATACTGACATACCTCTCGAGATTCCTTTATCCTAGGTTCCCAAAGTGGGCGATAACGCCCCCTTGTGGGCGTTTGAGTCTTTCAGGGGGGCAGTAGAAGACCCAAAAAATAGGGAGCGTGGGCAGATAAAAATATGTAGTCTATAAAGACAAAAAAAAAACACGCTAATCATTTCTTTATTTTCTTCGTTCGGTATTCTACCATATGCTGTTTTCAGATACATAAAAGATTTAACAATATTTTAAAATTTAACTATGTGTTTCTAAATATTTGGAATAACTTTTATGGGAGGGGGGCGTTGAACGTTTATTTTTCTTGTAAAGGGGGCGGTGGCCCAGAAAAGATTGGAAACCTATGCTCTTTATTCATACATCGTATTATGCGCGCTCGTCGATTTTTAATGTTCATTTCATACTTTAAAAAAAAATTCTTTCCTTAGTATTCCACATGCCAATCCTACACTCCACCCTCATCTGTTCGCCAATGCGGGAGATACGGCGTAATGGGTTGTGTTTACACCTCATAAAAAAAACGTAATTTACTAACTAACCATCACGTCCCCCCGAAGGCGTAGCAGCAGAATGGACCATCACACTGTTTTTCCTGGCATACTGTATATATATATATATATATATATTATATATATATATATATATATATATATATATATATATATATATATATATATATATATATATATATATATATATATATATATATATATATATATATATATATATATATATATATATATATATATATATATATATATATATATATATATATATATATATATATATATATATATATATATATATATATATATATATATATATATATATATATATATATATATATATATATATATATATATATATATATATATATATATATATATATATATGTTATATTATATATATATATATATATATATATATATTTATATAGATAGATAGATATATATATATATATATATATATTAGGTGTATAAATTTGCTTCCGCCGTTTTGCAATATATGGCAGTAGCGGTAAGTGGTAGTTGGAATAAATAGATCATAGATGTCATACAATAAGCTAAAGTATTTGTAAACATAACGCCGTCGAAATATTAGTCGATTTGTGTCTGCATCATAAAGTTATTCCCGATTAAACATGTCAGCTTACGAGCCAAATTCTCGTCATTTGCGGGAGGTTTTAATTTTATGCTTTAATATGAAGAAATCTGCGGCTGAGGCTCATCGAATGCTCTCAAATACCTATGGTGAGGCCGCTATTAGTGAAAGAACGTGCCGAGAGTGGTTTCAACGCTTCAAGAACGGTGATTTTTACGTCAAAGACCAGCATGGCGGTGGAAGAGAGAAGGTTTTCGAAGATGCAGAATTGGAGGCATTACTTGATCAAGACTCGTGTCAAACGCAACAAGAATTGGCAGGATCATTGGGAGTGACGCAACCAGCCATTTCAAAACGCCTGAAAGTCTTGGGAATGATTCAGAAACAAGGAAATTGGGTGCCGTACGAGTTGAAGCCGAGAGATGTTGAACGGCGTTTGTGTGTTTGTGAACAGCTGCTTGCAAGGCAAAGACGGAAGGGATTTCTACATCGCATTGTGACTGGGGACGAGAAATGGGTTCATTACGATAATCCCAAGCGCAGAAAATCATGGGGATATCCCGGCCATGCTTCCACGTCGACGGCCAAACCGAATATTCACGGTTCCAAGGTTATGCTCAGTATTTGGTGGGACCAGCTTGGCGTAGTGTATTATGAGTTGTTAAAACCGACTGAAACAATCACAGGCGATCGTTATCGAACGCAATTAATGCGTTTGAGCCGAGCATTGAAAGACAAACGGCCGCAATACAACGAGAGACATGATAAAGTGATTTTACAGCATGACAATGCTCGACCCCATGTTGCGAAAGTGGTCAAGACATACTTGGAAACTTTGAAATGGGAAGTCCTACCCCACCCGCCGTATTCTCCAGACGTTGCTCCCTCGGACTATCACTTGTTTCGATCAATGGCACACGGCCTAGCTGACCAGCACTTCCGGTCTTATGAAGAAGTAAAAAATTGGATCGATTCGTGGATCGCTTCAAAAGATGACCAGTTTTTTCAACGCGGGATTCGTATGCTGCCCGAAAGATGGGAGAAAGTAGTGGCCAGCAATGGACAATACTTTGAATCATAAATGTATAACCAGTTTTTTACGATAAAGCCTCGAATTTCGGTATATATATATATATATATATATATAGTATATATATATATATATATATATATATATATATATATATATATATATATATATATATATATATATATATATATATATATATTTATATATATATATATATATATATATATATATATATATATATATATATATATATATATATATATACATATATATATATATATATATATATTGTTGATACATATATTATTATATATATATGTACATATATATATATATATATATATAAATATATATATATATATATATATATATATATTTTTTTATATTTTTTTTTAAATAAAGTTAGTGTTGTGTACATAGTTAAATAAAGAAAATAATATATGTATTTTTATTAATAAAAATCAAAGTTTACAGACATTACATATGGAAATGTAAGGGAATGTTTTTATGGTGGCTATTTTGGGATTTTTTCTTCGCGCATTATTGCCTATTAACCCTTAACTCCGCGCTGTTTTACCTCGTTTCCCCGGTTACAGGAGTTGTGAATGACTCCTTACATGGGGAGAGGTGTACCTACATTCTGTCTTCTGGGAGTGAAGTATTCTTCACACCGGCACCGTAATGTGAAGCATTATACCGCGCTGGAGCTTGGTTCCACGATTTATTTCATGCGTCTTATCCCGTGTTTTATTATAATATACGTAATTTTGTTGCTAATTAAATGCTTACGATGATGAAGCAACTTTGAAGAGTAGAGCAGATGAAATATCTTTAGCATGTGGCATAATTAAGCTTATCTCTAATAATTTACGACTAATTTTTAATAACTTAAGAAGGCTTTATTTTATTTTTTGTTAAACCCTGTGGAATTTTATAATATCCGTGGACGACCTCGTGACACAGTGGTAACATATTTGACGACCTTCGTGGCACAGTGGTAAGGGCTCTGACTTCCATACTAAAGGTCCCAGGTTCGATTGTCTTTGGTTTGACAATAAAATGGCGATTGATTAGCTACCTATCACATGTCACGAGAATCAATATAACAGCTAAAAACAAATTGTATACAGTAACTGGGTTCAAACGACATGTATACAAAAAAAACAAACAATGACTGCTACAAAAAAAAGTCACGCAGTTTTTGGTCTGGTAGAATTCACTTGACAGCATAGATTATTTTACCTCCCGGTCGCCAGAACCCACCTGCCTCTGGTGACACCCGTGGGAAGAGCAATTAATTTGCTGAACGCGGTCTCCTCGGAGATCGACGTCTTTCATATGAGTGAAAGTACGTTCAGAAGGCAAATACTCTGAATTCTGGAGAGTATCCTGTCTTCCTAATGTTGAACTATCTCTCATGCGTTTCTGGTAGTATACTCGTACTATACACAATATATTATTTTACCTGTTCTCAATAGATGACTTAAAAGTTAACTTTGTGATGTCTGTTGATGAAATCAAAAACTAAGCAAATTGTTTACAGTTATTGCGTTCAAATAATCTGTTGTATAAAAAAAAGTTAAATAGTCCATTGTTTTGGCCGAAAAACTATAATACTTTAACATTATTAACTGTTAAATTCAAAAACTTTGATTATGTACAAATTGTTTTCTGGAGCCCCAAAATAAGCAACAATCTGGTTTTATATTAATTATTTAATTATAATCATTTGATGAAATTTATCCAAAAATATATACATTCTACACTACTGACTTTTATAACAGTATGCCAAACAACACACAAACACACACACACAGTCACACACACACACACACACACACACACACACACACACACACACACACACACACACACACACACATGCCTACTCGTACAAACTAAATTGTTTTGTTTGCAGTTTATAATCGTAGAGTATTGTAGATTTATTACGCTGCTCGTCGCAGCGGAGCCCTCGCAGGGGCCTCGCGGAGCACTAGGGCTCCAGTATACTTGGAGAAGTGCTGATCTTGAGAATCCACGTTATTATTATTTATATCTCTTAAAAGCATACGAGTTATTTTTTATATGCATTTCGATCCACAGACTGATTAAGGGGAAGACATAATGACGATTTTTTTTATGAGGAAGACATAATTTTAATCGTATTTTGTGATTGTTCCAGGTTCCGCCACGCCTCATGTCCAGTGCCGCAGTAAGTCAGGCCCCGTTGGCCGCCATTTTTCCTTATAAACTATGAAGGCGCTCGTTATTACTTATATTCCCGCCTTAAGAACCCATAAAAGGTATCAAAGTTTTCGCTTTTCGCCAAAATTGTAGGCGCCCCGCCTTCAATAACGACCATCATCGTAGCTTCCCAGTTTATGTTTACGAACAATTGAAAAATTCACGAAAACATAAATAAAGCCTTTCACAGAACTAAAATGTAAAAAAAAAGTTTTTACGCTTTTGAATTAGGAAATATGGTCTATGCATAGTAAATTTTTATTTATTTATATGATTTATAAAATTCATTACAAAATGTTTAAATTTTAAAACACTTATTACGTATCACGATTTATTTGTACGAGTTTGACGCGACAGCTATTTCGCCAACATTTGTTGGCATCATCAGCTGTCAAAAACAACGCATCTGAAACGAGTTGTTGTAACGCCTGACGATGTTAACATAGGTTGGAGAAACAGCTGTCGCGACAAACTGATTTGAACATTTTATAATGTTGAAGTATCATAGTGTTGCCAAAACAATGGATTATCTAAAATTGATTACTCCAATGGCGCACTTTGAAAATACTGACCGAACGCTGCAGTCTTCAGTTTTTCTTAAATCTAACGTCGCTATTTCTATACTTAATACTAACAGGGAGATTATTCCATCCCAGCAGACCTGCGACGTTAAAAGCACGATCGTAGAACTTGCTTTATTAGATCTTGCTGGAATTGCAATGTTGTTCACGTTGGTTTCCACTGATGGAGTAAACGTTGTTTATCCGTTGGCATGAGTGTCACGCAAAGGTCCGAAATGTACGTTGCCGCTCTCTAGTGTCGAGCCTTAACCCTAAATTGGACTAAAAGAAAATATTTCCTACGTTTTATTATCCATGTTCCTATAAATATAGGTTAGTATTACCATTTATTGTTTCTTGAACACTGATGTAAAACTTCATATTGAATAATTTATACGAATAAAAACTTCTTCTTTATTCGTATTAATTAAATGTAATACCAACACAATATTATTACATAAATAAAATGAACGTATTTGCCGTTGGAATGAAAAGAACAACATTTCAGAAGTAGTATGCTAACAAATTATTTGATGGTGTACATTTTTATAAGGATATCCAATACATTGATTAAGACTGTCCAAGATATGTATACCAATTGCAAAACAAAAATTAAGGTTGACAATGAACTGTTTAGGGAAATTCCTGCAAGCAATGGGAGATAGTTTAAGCCCCTTTCTGTTCAATCTTATTATGGACGAAATCGTAGAAGAGATAGCTGGCTTTGGACTAGGTTATAAAATGGGCAGCAAAACTGTGAACGTCATTTGCTATCCAGACGATGCCGCATTAATAACTGAGTCTGGAGATGACTTCAGTATTCCACACAGTATCACAAAGGCTAAATATGGCTATATCAGTCAGCAAAACAAAAAGTCTCACTATATCTAGACAACCTACAAGGTGTAAGCTGACTGTTGATGATATATCTGTAGAGCAAGTAGTGAGTTTCAGATATTTGGGAGTAGACATCTGCAGCCATAATGAATTTCATACCGAAGTACGAGAACAAGTCAGTAAAAGCCTCTGCCGTGTCAGGTTGTCTGAAGAATCTAGTCAGGAAGAACAAAAGAACAAGGACATGCGTATCGACAGCAAGGTCAGAATTTATAAGACATGCGTACAACCAATCATGTGTAGAGACGCGGGCCGACACTGCGAACCTAGAATTTACTAAGAACATCGGAGATGAAGGTCCTAAGATCAATTACTGGAAAAACTCTCCGAGATCGCGTCCGCAACGCAGACATAAGAAAAACTTGCGAAATAGAGGATATCGTTCGGTGTAGTACCTCCAGAAGAATATATTGGAAGGACCATGTAGCCCGAATGAATAGTGACAGACTCGCATATACAGCCGCTTATGAAATCCCCTCCGGACACCGCTCACCTGGAAGATCGCCTAAGAGATGGAGGGACAGCTGAACCTCATCTCACGAGACATGATTTCTGTGTCACAGATTGTCAGATCTATTAAAAGAAGAACAAGTATATTTTTGTACTGTTCCCTACGCCCAGTTAAGGGTTAAACGCTGTCAAATACAATTTATATTTTACTCTCTCCTGGGTTGTGAGTCAGTGAAGTTCCTTCAGGAGTGATGTAATAATAAGTGGTGCTGCATGGGACATAGGTATAACAGGAGACAAACGTACGTGTTTTATGACTTGTCACTACTCGTAAAAGCCGAATTCCTTATTGACCAGGTAAATGATATCAGAAAATTGTTCGATTGCACTTAGCAGACATTTGTTTTAAAAACGAATGTTTTATTGGTCATTTGTATCATCGTAAAGTTGACGTGATAAAACCCTAACAACAATTCCATTTTAAACTAAACATGAAACTGGCAAAAGAAGGATGAAAGTAGAATAAATGCAGTAGAAATGAGATCTCTTAAACGAATGTATGCATATTCTGTGTTAGAAAGAGTGTCGAATGAAAATATAAGAAGTGAATGCGGTGTGAATGATGGTGTTATGAACAAAATAATGAAATGATCATTAAGATGGTTTGGACACATGGAAATAATGCATGAAGAAAGAATGGTAAAAAAAGTAGATGTTAATGATGTAAATGGACCTAGAAATAGAGGAAGACCGAGGAAAATGTGGCATGATCAAATTAATCAAATATTGAATGTCGGCCACGTGAGGAGTCAGAGAAATCGACGCGCGTGCATGACACGATGTATGAATGTCGAGGAAGCGAGAGAAATATGTCAGGAAAGAAATGTGTGGCAGTCCATTCTTTTTGCCTACACCTTCGGGGAGCCGGCGTGATGGTTAGTTAGTTAGAAATTCTTTTTATTTTTTCGTGCAAATTATAAGAAATATCATGTCTCAACATTCTTGCATTCGAGAATAAGATATGAAATGAAAATAATATTGTACACGTTTGAGCTACAAAGGTTTAGCGTTTTTGAACGTTTTAATATCATCTTTATTATTCTTTTAAATGGTACCTGTTGAATTTACCGAGATAAAAATGTGAGGAGATGTTATCTTGGAATTATTTAAATTTCGCTATGCTCATTTGATATTCTGATGTTTCCTTTTCTCCCTTTGACCTTCTAAGGAATCTCGGTCGATACATTTTAATCATACTTGTGTAAGCTGAGGGATGCTATTGAGTTTGTAGCGGCGTTCTTCACGTCTTGTTACCTGTTTACTGGTTCCAGAGTTTCACTATAATAGCGCTCGCCCGACGCCCACTCCCGGACGGGCGGGTGTAGGAATCCCGTTTTGTTTAACTTTCCCTGAGTCGCTTATCGCCCCCTGCGAACCCTCGCCTTCCCTTTATAGAGCTCCAGAAAAGGCGGAGCGCGCCCTGCGAGGGAGATTGTATCACCTCTGTAGATTAATCTTTGATATATTTATTCGGCACGTCACCTTCGCTTTTTGTTTCCGAGTTAGAACGAACTCCCCTTTGGATGCATTACACACGATAAACCATGAGACATGCAGTTAGGGCTTACTCGTAAATACAACAGACTGTAATTTATTATTTCGCTCCACATTTATGGTTTTGAAATCGAGTGAGAAAGGTGAAATTTAGCGGTAACAATGGACGTGTATATATATTTTTTTATATACGATCGTAATAAATCGTATAAGGCGTGCGTACGTTTTTCACGTCTATTTAGGAACGGCACTTCAGTGTGTCTGAAGTGGGTGTATTTCGCCCGTTATGCCATCGGCGGGGGATTATCTCGTTTGTCGCGTGATTGGTCCGTTTGCCAAAATTCCGTAATCCGATAGTAACAGAACCGTGGGTGAATTTGCATGTATTATTTTCGTAATTCTATTGACAGTCGTTTCACTGCGACAATCATTCGCTGGCGTTTAAATCGGATTTTGTGATCGCGATTCTATTATGAACAATTTCAAAAGTCCAATTTGATTATCCGTTTTGTTTCATAAATTCTGTTTTGTAAATCGAAGTGTAAATTGGTTACCAGTTGTCTGGTTGGTATCTGATCATTAACTACAGTAGATATTATGGTTTCATAAACAATGATGTATAACATCGTATTAAATATTTAATACGAATGAAAACTTTTGTTATATTTAATGGGAATGACATGTTTCGCCTAGGCATTATCAAATGTTTATAATTATCATTTGAGATAAACTTAAGGCGTTAACGCTGTGGAATTTCAAATTGACGTTTTTTTATGAATTAAACCACTTTTACCACTTTTGAGTTTATTTTTCTCGACGTGTTTCGAAGGCTTACACCTTTATCATCGGGAGAACGATATAAACTAACCAAAATTATTACAAAATAAGTGCAATAACCTAGAAACGTATCAATAGCTTTAGACCAATAAACCACCCTCAAATCAAAACTAACGTACAAAACTATTTTTTTTTCAAATTTAACCCATTGATCTTTGTAATTATATGTCCCTGGTACTCTGCCTAAGTTACCCCCACATTTTTTATTGTTTCTTGAACAATAATGTTAAACTCCATATTCAATTATTAATTTGAATGAAAACGTCAGTTTTCTAGAAGTTTTATTATATTACTAAGGCATTATCAAATATATGAATTTAATGCAGTGCGAAAGAACTTGTAAAGAACAAAATATGAGAGGCTCATTAAGATGGTCTGGACACATGGAAAGAATTAATTGTAAATTAAGTACCATATAAATGTTAACGATGTAAATTGGAGGTTCCCAAACTTTTTTGTCCCGTAGACCCATTGGCGATTTTCTCTCTCTTTCGATTCGATTGCTAAAAAAAATTGGTAGCTGCCGAAAATTGTACTGGCCGGAAGTCGTTGTCGAGCTAAAAGAAAAAAAAAATCGTCTCCGCCGATTTCCATATTCGTTTGAATTTTCGGCTTCAATTTAGTTGAACCATCTCGTGGACCCCTATTTACATCTCGTGGACCCCCATTTTTTTTTGCAACTGTCGTGAACCCCCTGCAAGTTGTCGTGGACCCCTTGGGGTCTATATAGACCACTTTGGGAATAACTTATGTAAATGGAACAATAAATTGAGAAAGACCGAAGAAAACGTGACACAATCAAATTAATTAAGTATAAAATATCGGCCTCTTGAGGAGTTGGAGAAATCTACGCGCGTGTATGACACGATGTATGAATGTTGAGGAAGCGAAAAAGTATGTCGGGAAAGAACAGCGTGCCGGTTCATTCTTTCGTTCTACCTTTTCGGGGAAACGGCGTGATGGTTCGTTAGTTAGTTGTCGGTTTTACCCGTTTGTGGCAGCCTGTCTCGGCTTAACGGCTTTTTTCCAATCGTTATAGACGTTTTCGCAGTTATTATTGATTCTCGCCCGGCTCTGCCGTGTGTGTGTGCTCGTCTACATTCCTCCTGCCCTTGTTCTCCTGTTTTGTAACACGAGTTTTCGCTAATTTGACGCGTGCCCTTTTTAATTAAATCGTGTTTAAGTGCAAATTGAGCTAATTTCGATTGTAATCAACAACATTAAATTACATAACTTGATCTCGGTTATATTCTGGAGCGAACCGCTGCACACTGTAGCCGAATTAAGAATTGTTGGAATAAATTATTTTTGTTTCGTTTTAACTATGTTTCCACATCCTGGACAAAAGTGATCTTTAAGTGAAAAAGCGCAAATATGCGCAAGATGTTTTTTATAATTCCTTAAGAACAATGAATACGTAAACAAATAAGCCCAAAACTACAGACATGGTATAAACTGATATCAACTAAAACTTTGCATATAAAATCAATTAACTAAAAAAAAGCAAATATATTCCCCAGTAATGTAAATACCCCTTTAAAATATTACAATTCAGAATATACCAAAGATATATTCAAAAAAAAATATGTACCAACCTGTGGGTGATAACGCCATATTGAAATAATAACAAAAATTTGGAAGCACTATAAAGTATTTGCAATGAACACAAGGTGACTTTTCGTGTTGAAATCGCAGACTGCACAAGCCTCGTATATGACGGACAAGTTTCGACTGGAACAGGGATAAAAGTTGACTTGCACCATGACTTTAGACTACTGAGCTTTATGCCAGGTATATTTAACTATTAATTCCAAGAATTATTTGTGACCTTATATTTTTTAGAAAAGGGTTTATTCTAACAATTCGTGGATCGGCCCCAGTGTGCCCCGTTTGATTTGACTGCACAAGTTTCGATTTGAACAGGGATAAAAGTTGACTTGCACCATGACTTTAGACTACTGAGCTTTATGCCAGGTATACTCGTATTTAACTATCAATTCCAAGAATTATTTGTGACCTAATATTATTTTTTAGAAAAGGGTTTATTCCAACAATTCGTGGATCGGCCCCAGTGTGCCCCGTTTGATTTGACTGCACAAGCATCGCATATGACGGACAAGTTTCGACTGGAACAGGGATAAAAGTTGACTTGCACCATGACTTTAGACTACTGAGCTGTATGCCAGGTATATTTAACTATCAATTCCAAAAATTATTTGTGACCTTATGTTTTTTAGAAAAGGGTTTATTCCAACAATTCGTGGATCGGCCCCAGTGTGCGCCGTTTGATTTGTGCTTTTGGTACTTTTATCGTGTTATAATTTTCTTCGCCGAAATTATTCAGACTGCCGGGTGGCAGGTACTCCCACTCAACTTATTTGATCAAAGCGCGAGCCCCATAGCGAATGTCTTCCTGTAAGATATTGTAATAAATTATAGAACCGTTTCCCAGGCGAAATCCCTCCGAGTGTGAGCACACAAGGCGCGTGGGACGCGTGCGCTGCTGGGCCTGACGCTTTAATTAGTCCAATGAATGTGTGCACCCGAGTTTGTCACCTAAATAATTCCTTATTCTATTGAAATTATATTTCCCGAATACACTCCCAGACGATGCTGTTTTGAAGAGACTTGATTAAAATTTAATTTGATTCCGTCTCCATATCTTACGACTCGCGATTTCGGCAATACTACGCCCGGTTCCTCTGTATTATTTGTAACTTTGATGTGTCTATGTGCGAACACGGCTTTTACTATAAGTATAATGATGTGTTGGTTCATTAATCTAAGCTAAGTCCCGCATGGACGGGGGACGGCCCTAGGGTTTGCATGAGCCAAGCTCATGAAAAGGCGACGCTGCGTCCTATAATTAAAAAATAAATTAAAAAATTAAATTACGTATCCTGGCGCACCTCTAGATTCCTCCACATACATACAGCGAGTCATACACGCACGTCGATTCTTCTGACTTCTAACATGACCAACGTTTAAAATTTGATTAATTTGGTCATGCCATGTTTTCCTCGGTCTGCCTCGACTCCGTACTCCATGTTTATCATTAAGTATACTTTCTTAAGAATTCTTTCTCCATCCATGCGCTTCATATGTCCAAACCATCGCAGCGATTCTTTCATCGAATCCAGATTTCGCAGCCATATAGTACTCGTAGATTGGAATAAAGAAATTAAATATAAATTAGATTAAATGTGGCCTGGGGTTCCTCTTGCTTTTTGTAACCCTCGTATAGACAGGGGGGGCCTTGTGTTTGCACGAGCGAAGCTGACGAAAGGGCGTCGCTGCGTCCTATAATAGCATCGTGTAAGCGGTGAGTAACCTTCAATATATATCCAAGCGAAGAAGACTACGTTAGGGTGTGCCTATCTTATATTCACGATATCCGATACGTACCTACGCCTGGTCATGTATCCGCGGGGAATCTCTCTCGCCACACACCCGCTTCTTCCTTTATTATTATCCCGCCTTATTTATGGCGTCTCACGAGAAGAGCCTGGCAGGACGGGGGCACGTATGAATTTTTAAACCCCGCCCGCGAATATTGCTGAAATATTGTTTAAGTGAGATGTATATTTATCTTACTGTCTTCCTCGTGCGCGGGGAGGGCGTCGCTTCTCGCGGCCATTTCACCCTCGCCCGATTTTTTGTTACTCTGCTCGCGGGGTAGGGGACCCTAATTCAATTTGATCCCACGATTCTTGTCTGCTTTTCTTCCACTGAGGGATTCAAATGCTCGGAGGACATCGAATCTGTTTCAGCCGGAGGTGTACTTAATCGGGAGATGTATGGAGGAAGACCCTCGTGGCTCCCACTGACATAATAATGTTATGGTTCCAATTCTCGCTGGGTTTCAGCACTTAGGGTGAAAATTGTGTAAACGAAGTTCCGCAAATTCTGTGCATTTTTTTCCGTAAGTTAATATTCTCAATATTTACACAGAATTCTAAAGAAAACACACCTTTTCTTTTCTCTTAAATTTTTTATTTTATTTTAAGACTAACTAATTTGAATTTATTATTATTTTTTAAATTTTTTAATTTATTGTTTTTTTTATTGATATATTGATTCTCGTGACATGTGACAGGTAGCCAATCTATCGCCATTTTATTGTCACGAGAATTCTACACCAGACCAAAGACAGTGTGACAATCACACTGCCATCGCCGGGAATCGAACCCAGAACCTTCGGAATGGGAATCAGAGATCTTACCACTCTGCCACGAAGGTCGAGGTTTCTCGAACACTGGTGTTAAATTCCACCTTAAATAATAAATGCGAATGAAAACGTGTTTCGCCTGTCTAAGGCGTTATCAAATTTTGAAAATACATTCGACAGGCGAAACAAGGCATTCACATAAAATAATATAATAACATTTTTAGAAAACAGACGTTTTCATTCGTATTAACTATGATGTTAGTATTTTTTATACAATCTTCAATGTGAGCAGAAAATAGCTCAGTATTATGAAGAAGGAATCTGGTCGATCACAGGCTTGAACCCAAATCCCCTGGTTCAGGAGTCAAGCGTTCTGTCCGCTGGACCACTACCATACTGGTTATTAAAATTATATTGAAAGTGCTGAACTATTTTTCTTTACAACACAAATATCGGAAAGAGATAATTGCAGGAGATTAAATTGATCAGATTTTACTGTGCATTTTCAAAGAACAGATGTATACTTTTTAATTTACCCCATTATTCAGGGATAATATTTCGTATTTTGAAAAATTTATTCGCATTTTGAGACATGATTAATTGTGTCTTGTTAAATTTTACCTATTCATATATTTTTTGTTTATTTAAAAAGTTTCATTTCCATTATATATTTTTACGGTTGCTTTTACCGATTATTACATTTTCTTTGCTTTAATGTTTTTTTTTTGTATTTTAATATTCCTGACATTGCTTAATTATCTAAAATGTAAATTCGTCCCCAGTTTAAAACTAAACTTTTCTTTGTGGTCAATGGTTGCTGGGGCGGAAATTTTCCATAACTACCTTACTTGTGATTAAGTACCGCCCTAAATGCTAAGTACCTGCCTATTTTCCATTTACCACGGAAAATCCACGGAACACGTGGACGAATTTTATAAGATTTATTTTCATTGGAGTAGATAAAATTACTTTCATTCAAACGTATAAATTATTTTGTAAATTACCTTCTGTAATTATACAAATAATAATTGCCAGTACATATTTACTTATGTACATATTTAATAAGGAAAATACAGTTTTATGATACAATTAATGAGTTCACCTCCGTAGGTTATTAAACAAACATTCCTAAAAAATAATCGATATACTCATTATTTTATATTCAATATGGAGTTTTACTTTATCGTTCTTTTCTTGGGTATTGTTTTAGAATGACTGAATAAAGAATGATAAAGAAATTATATGTTAACGGAATACGAAATTATTTGTCTTTTTCTTTTTTTTTATATACTTTGTATATACGACACTATTAAAATTACATATCAGACATATTTCGGACAACTGTTTCTTCTTCAGTGATACATTTTATAAAGATTCATATTTAAAATATTATAAAATTGTTTACAAATATGATCAATTTTGACGGATGTTGTAAAGATTTATCTATTAAATTGAAAAAAAATTATCACTGAAGAAGGACTGGTTGTCCGAAACATGTCTGATATGTAATTTTAACAGTGTTGTATATATAAAGAATATAAAAAAAGAAAAGAAAAATTAAACATCTACAACACAGAGTATGGCGTACATAGAAGGTACAAGAAATTAATGAAGACCGAGGAAAACGTCCCACGATCAAATCACTCAAATAAATATCAAATGTTGGTCATGTGAGGAGTCGGAGAAATCGACGTGCATGCATGCAAGATGTATGAATGTTGAGAAATCAAAACATGTTTAACTGGAAAGAATAGTGCGGTGGTCCATTCTTTCTGCCTACTCCTACGGCATGATGGTTAGTTAGTGATTTTTAATATTATATTAATGATCATTGTTTGATATTGAAATTCTTTATTAAAGGCGCTTGATTAGTTTTAGTTTTTTTAAACTACTATCCTGCCGGTTTCATGTTACTTTGTTCACATTTCTTATATTTGCTTATGCCAATAGTAAGTTATTCGACAGAAAAACATAATTAAGTCCACCTAACGTCTAAACCACCCTTCCCCCCGGTGACCTTGTTGTCAACAAATAATAAACACCTCCAGTAGTCCTTTAATTTATCTTTTCACCCCTTTGTTTTATATTTTAGATTTCTTATTAATTACTTTACTTGTCAAGAACAGTTATAAAGCGAAAAAATTAAATCTTTTTTTAACTTTCCTGGAAAGAATTCGTTTTTCGCGTAATCAAATATTAATTTCAAGTTTTTTTTTGTTCTTTGAATTTTTATAATATTTTTGGAATTTTCCTTTCATCCCATAAAAGTATAATTTAGTAAAATTTGTATTCCATCCATGATTTTGTATATTTCTACTTTATCTTAATATAAGTTCATTCCGCCTATTCAAAAGTTTTAATAAGGTATCGAAAGAAAAATTCACACGAAATTTTCACATTTATATTCTACTGTAATAGGACGCTGAAAAGTATATTAATCTTCTTCTTTTAATAAAAATATACAA
The DNA here is from genome assembly GCA_022606425.2 of Lepidostoma basale. Taxonomy (NCBI): domain Eukaryota; kingdom Metazoa; phylum Arthropoda; class Insecta; order Trichoptera; family Lepidostomatidae; genus Lepidostoma; species Lepidostoma basale. Next base: position 62,809 of record JAHDVF020001099.1, on the reverse strand, counting down.
TGAGGTAACAATGTTTTGTAATGGGATTCATACAGAACCCTTGGATTGCTTTGTTTTGGCCATCTCTTTTATGTTGTGATGGGCACCGATCCGTAAAGGTGTGTTCATCCTCGTCCTTCCCTTCTCCCTCCTTCCTATCCACGCGTTCAGCACCCATTTCTATTCATCCTCGAAATCCTCCTTTCTTCTTTAATTAAAATCGGCCCATCGAAATGTTAAATCCTCTTTATGTTTAAACTATATATAATTTCATCGTTTGTTGTGTAGATGTGAAAACGAAGAGGACATTTTTCTTCTTGATGGCGGTACATAATCTCAAAATTATTCAGCAATCCATCTTCTGAATATAATGTTATATAGAGCGATTTATCATTTTATTATGTTCATAGTTTGATTGAATGTTGCTCCAATGCTTTCAGAGTTTTTGTGGCATTTTTTATTTACTCGAGACAATTTATTTATTTATGATTTGCATTCACTGTTTTTTACTTTTACATTACATTTCACATACAAAAAAATAATAATCTCGTTATTAATAAAAAAATCGTTTATTAAAAAATATATACGGTAAAACACTAATTATCTGATCTCCGACTAACCGAGTCGCTGATTATCTGAATCGCTTTCAAATTTTAAGAAAAAAAAATTAAGACACAAACGTACTTTGATTGGCAAAATACTGATTCTGTCTACTCAAATACCATAGATCAGTGATTCTTAACCGCGGCGCCAGCGCCCCTTTGTGGGCGTTTTGGAGGTCGGGCGGGGCGTTTTTAATTTTTTAGCATTAAGGCCCAAATAAACTACACAATCAGACGCAAATTTTTAACGTGGGCATAATACTCAATATCACGTTCTTCATATAAAATAAAAGGTCATTCAAAAAGGTTCATTATATCACATATGATTGTTTTGATATAGGACAAATTTTGTACCGTACGAGGCTTTTTTATTCGTAGTAGGAAATCCATTGCATAAAATACATACCTACTTAGAGAATGTACAGCACTTGTAACCACGCTAACATGTTAAAATGGTGTTTCTTCATTTAATTAATTAAAAGTTTTTTTTCTTTAAAAGTTTTTTTTTCTTCAATTTTCAACCTCCCATACATACAATAATTAATATAAATATACCCCTTTTTCGGAAAAAATCTAATTAGCAGAATTTTTGATTATCCGAATGGGGTCCGGTCCTAATTGATTCGGATTAATGAAGTTTTACTGTAAAAGTATGTTAAAACACATGCATTATAACAAACTAACCAACCCTCGCGATGTTTGGCAGAAAATAAGGATAACTAGGATTCCACATTACTCTAGAACAGACCATGGGTCTATAGCAAGAAAGAAAAAGAAGAAAAAGATTTTATTCTTGATGCTATGTCAGGAGTGTGAAAATATTTTGGCTGTCAGAGCTCATTGCCGGCGGGTCATATTAAAAAACCGCAACATTAAGTACTTTTTTTAAAATTAGGGACGGAAGTGAAATATCTAGGGTTGGTGTCACTTGGTGCGTTTAATCCTGTTACAACATGGGATTGGTGTCACTCTTTGTGGTTCATTCTGTTCAGAGCAGTCTGTCGATGCCAGACAGCCCGGCGAAACCGGTCGTTGTCGAAATAAAGATGAAGTGGAAGTAGTTATTAAAAAAGGTATTTTTTAAATACTTATTATTTGATAATGTATATTTTAAATTTACGCTTTGTGGTTAGACATGTTAAATTTATGAATTCTTCTTCTTTCGATGCCGTGTCAAGTCCCCCCAACGTTGGCGATCACTGCAGTAAAGGCATCTCTGTCTTGCGCCCCTTGGAACAGGTTCTGACTTCTTGTCATTCCTGACCATTATTTTATGTTCTGCAGTCAGGACAACTGCCTTCTGCCAACTCCCCGACGTCCCTCCACTTTACCCATTAATATCAGTCGAAGGAGGTGATATTTTTCTTCCCTTAGCACATGACCCAAGTAAAAGACCTTTCTAATTTTTACACACGACAACAGCACTCTATTGGCTCTGGCTCTCTGTAGTACGTCTGCATTACTGACCCTATCGCGGTATATCCACATCTCAAACGCCTCCAACCGGTTCATTACATTCACTTTTAGGATGAGTCTGTGAGTGAGTCCAGGTTTCGCAGACATACAGTAGAACATACCATATATAAGACTAAATCATTCTTTGTCGGAGTTTCAAATTAAGATTATCGTTGCAAAATACGGTTTTCTTTTTATTAAGTGCAGCTCAATTTATGAATATATTAAATAAAATAAACACTGTGTATTATAACTACAGATTTTTAATTAGCTTGGGTATTGTGTTTTTTATATTTATAAATTTTATTTGATAAAACTGCGCTGGCCGGACCAACCCCGTAGTTCGCCATTTGCTCAGGCTTGCTCTTTGTAGATGTAAGAAAATGTTGTACAATATCATATATCGCAGACGATGCTTGCTTCTGCGCATGAAGTGTTTTATTATTTCGTATTTAACTGAGTTGTTAAAACCAGTCGGCATAACTCCTCGGGGAGCGGCCATTACATTTAGCGGTAACAATTTCCATATTTCTACCGGGGAATGGCTCTCCTACGTGCATGGCGGCTGACTTTCGTACGGATTCTGCGGGCACCCGTTGTTATTATTCTCGGTTAGTTTGGCTCGTATAATGGCACGAGATACGATCTCTCCTCTGCCTGAAGGGCTTGCGTTTCACTCTGTCCGGCGTCCCTGTGAAAACGTATCACTTCTCCGCTGAAAGATTGGGGCAAGCCAATCTTCAAATTAAAAAAAAATGTATAGAATATATGAGCTGTTATTTTGTAAGTGGAATCAGTCCACTTTGGGAAAAAAATAGTTCATAGTAATTTTGGAAGGGTATTCATATCTTATTTTTATATTTATAATTATGCATTCAATGGGCCACGACTAATCAATAAAAGAATCAAGAAAAATGTATAGCCAATATGCATAAAAATGTGTTATTAATTGTTTCTTGAACAATGATCTAAAACTCCATATTAAATTATTAATATGTATAAAAAAACGATAATTTTCAAGGAGTTTTATTATAATATTTATGTATGACATGTTTCGCCCTTCTAAGGCTTTATCAAATGTAACATTTGATAATGCATTAGAAGGGCGAAACATGTCATACACAAATATTTTAATAAAACTCCCCGAAATCTATCGTTTTTTCATACATATTAATAATTTATAAAAATGTGGACTTACTTTTCCTCTTGTTTTCATTTCTTACAATATATTATTTTTGAAAGTAGAATACCATAAGTATATTAGGAGCTAAGAATATGTTTATTTTGTTTAACAATTACAATTATCATTATTACATTTTAAATTTGAACAAATTTATAATGGTAAAATCATCACCAAAGTTGTTATAACATTTGCCAATATTTTTAAATGAATTTAAACTTTTTTTTTTTGGATATCTCAAACACGAAAAATTGGTCCACTTAAAATAACGTGTCTTATATCTAATTATGCAATACTTATGCTCAACTTGAATTTTATTATAATATTTTAAAAAAATCCTAAGGGGTAGGCAGAAATAATGGACCGACACAATGTTCTTTTCTAACATACTTTTCTCGATTCATCAACATTCATAAATCGTGTTATGCACTCGCGTCGATTTCTCTGACTCCTCACATGGCCGATATTCAAAATTAGATTTATGTGATCGTACCACATGTCCCTCTGTCTTCCTCTTTTTCTGGTTCCGTTTACATCGTTAACACGTACTTTTTTTACCATTGTTTATTCATTCATTCTTTCCATGTGTCCAATCCATCTTAACGATCCTTTCATTGTTTAAAATTAAAAGAAATATATATGAAATCATGGAAATGCGAACAGGATATTTTCAATGTTTCAAAGTTGTGTCAGGCTGCATGCGCCAAAATAACCCCGATTCATCGGCGTTGTAAATTTGGTCAGCACACGAATTGAGCAAACCGCGAATATGTTCGGATTACAGAGCGTTCGGATTAGCGAGCTGGCACTGTACCATAATTTCAGTGTATCCTCATTGTTATCCACCCCTCTTGGGAAATGCCGCGATGGTTTCTTTCGTTGAGGTAAGGTTAGGTCCTCTCCCTTAGGAAATAGTAACTTATTTAGTAAAATAAATTCTAGAACATCCCTCAAACCTAACCTTAGTTGTTTTCTAGAATATATATTTAGTGTAAAGTAAGATTACTGGGAAAAGCGTGACGACTGTTTGCAGAGTGTCATTTCCGTTGTAGGTGGTTCTTGGCGCAGACAATCCAAATGATCGAGTGCTTTCGACTCGGTGACCAGGATTTCCATACTTGACCTATGTGAATAGTCTCGATTAAGTATCAGAGCACGTTCCGTGGATCGATCGTCGCCCTTCCCCTCGCCCCTTTCCAAGGCGCAGTGTTGGCTATCAAATATTTATCCTGGAGTGTCTTCATTACCTTTCCTTTTGTACACTATCCGGGGCTCTATTGAGATACCATTACCGCTAACGCAACTCGACTGGTTGATTTCAACTAATAAATTATATACGAGTATTTATTCTTTTTTTCTCTTAGCTAACTAACTAACTAACCATCACGCCGTCTCCCCGAAGGGGTAGGCAGAAAGAATGAACTGCCACACTTTTCTTTCCTGACATTTCTCTCGCTTCCTCAACATTCATACATCGTGTCATGCACGCGCGTCGATTTCTCTGACTCCTCACATGGCCGACATTCAATATTTGATTTATTTGATCGTGCCACGTTTTCCTCGGTCTTCCTCTATTTCTGGTTCCATTTACATCATTAACATATAATTTTTTTACCATTCTTTCTTCATTCATTCTTTCCATATGTCCAAACCATCTTAATGATCCTTTCATTATTTTGTTCATGATACCATCATTCGCACCGCATTCACTTCTTATATTTTCATTCGGCACTCTATCATACACAGAGTATCCACACATTCTTCTAAGAGATCTCATTTCAACTGCATTTATTCTACTTTCATCCTTCTTTTGCCAGTTCCATGCTTCGCTTCCATACATAAGGGTCGGTAGAAGAACACCATTGTGCACTGCCATTCTAGCTTTTTTGGATAGGTTTTTGTTTGCGATGACAACTTTAAGTGCACCATTCACTTTGTTGCCTGCCCCAACCCTTCTTTCAATATCCCTCTCCACTCGCCCATCTCTTGTAAACATACTACCTAAATACACGAACTCAACTACTTGCTCCAAATTGTCACCATTCACGCTAATGTTGCAGACTGTCGTGGTTTCTTCCTTTTCAAAAATCATTACCTTGGACTTATTAACATGAATGAGGCGAGTCTCTTAGTCTGATGTTACTTACTGCTGACTGTATATTTGATATCTAGAGGAGATCGGTGTGCTAAAATTATTTTTTCTTCTTCTTTCGATGCCGTGTCAGGTCCCCCCCAACGTTGGCGATCACTGCAGCAAAGGTATCTCTATCCTGCGGCACTTGGAACAGATTCTGAACTCTTGTTATTCCTGTCCACTCTTTGATGTTCCGCAGCTGGGACAGCTGCCTTTTACCAACTCCCCGGCGTCCATCCACTTTACCCTTCAATATCAGTCGAAGGAGGTGGTATTTTTCTCCCCTTAGCACATGACCCAAATGTGAGATCTTTCTAATTTTAACACTCGACAACAGCTCTCTATTGGCTCTGGATCTCTGTAGTACGTCTGCATAACTGACCCTATCGGTCCACGGTATACGGAGCATTCTGCGGTATATATTTACATCTCGAACGCTGTATTTTATTTTACGCGACAGCTGTTTCTCAACCTATGTTGACATCAGGTGTTACAACTGATTGTAACACCTGATGATGTCAACATCGGTTGATGAAACAGCTGTCGCGTAAAATAAAATACAATTGTGATACAAAAACAAAGTTATTTAATTGAATAGTTTAAGATTAAATGAATTAAATTAAAGATATAACTTTTTATTAAATTTAAAACACTGTTATGCCTAATTACAGCTAATTTAAAAAACGGTGGATACGTGTAATGTAAATTAAATAAACACAAAAGTCCGGATCGTCCATGTCAACATGTGTAACATAGAAAAAACATTATTTGCTAAATTAAAAAAACAGTGGATACGTGGAACATAAATTAAATAAACCAATGTGCACCATCTAAAAATAACATTTTGTGTTAAATTATTTTTTTTTTTTTTTTTTTTTTTATATCATTGTATTTTATATTATTTGTTTTAGATTTATTTTGTGGGTGTTGGACGATCGAAGTGTGCGCGGGAGATGCCTATTGGTGGCGATGAGGTTCGCAACCCATCACACCGCGTCTCCCGCGGGGCGAAAAGAGAAGGATGGAGTGCCGCATCAGTAAAAGTGTGACAGTCCATTCTTTCTGCCTACCCTTTCGGGGAGACGGCGTGATGGTTAGGTAGTTAGTTAAAACACTGTTATGCTATTGTCTTATTTTACCTGATATGTGTATTTCTTCTTTGTCCTTTGCTGCCTTGTTTTAATTAATTTGTATGTTTCTTTATCTTACATTGATATCTTTTTTGTCTGAAGGTTCTGTACTTGGTGTGCATATTTAACTGAGTCATTTTGTAATGCTAATCACTACTTAGTTGCTTTGTTTGTGTACCAATAATAAATAAATAAATAACGTCTCACAATATATTTATATGAGTTTGTCGCGACAGCTGTTTCGGTAACCTATTCTATGCTTTCTTCGATATCTTTTTCCGTTTACGTCGTTTCTGATAAGGGATATGTAAATTTATTTTTTTCATTATTTATTTGAAATGCTTATTTATTTATGTTTATTATTTGTTGAATTCAAAATCTTTAGTACATGTTTTTGATTAGCTTGCTTTTAGATTTGTCGGAATAATGGTGCCAGGTTTTGGCATCCATCCCTCGCCGACCCCCTTGCACTATTCACCCCGTTAACTCTCGCAGAGCCGCTAGTAAATCTCCGTCCCCCGGGGGGCAGTTAGCGGGTCCGGGGTTAGAGGCCATTCTCCCGCCATTTTGTCTCCATTACTAATATTTTTGAAATGACTCAACCACGATTTTTATTCACTTTTTGTACGGTGAGCCATCTCTCTATCTCCTGGAAACGTGCATTACTCATGCTTATTTTTAGGGGGATTTTTAATGTGATCTTCTAGTTTCGGTACCTATTTCAATCGCATTAGTAATTTCAAATATTTACCTAGTATAGTAGTATCTGAAATAACTTTTTGAAAACATTGTATTTTCTCAACACTTTTGCACTTTTCACAAACATGTTTCAGAACACAGAAACCCTTCCTTAATGTAGAAATTTTATCAAATTGAAAATTCTTTTTGTGTCCCAAAACATGTTTGTGTCCCAAAACATGTTTGTGAAAAGTGCAAAAAAGTTTTATGAAAACACGATATTTTCCAAAAAATATATATTCAAATACGAATCCACAACACAAAGGGATGGTGGATGTAGAAGGGATTCTGATTTCGATTATTTTATATTAATCAATCGAAATATCCCATAATTTTTAATATTGGGTAAAGCTAAAGGCATTGAATTTGTGTCTATATTGAATAATTAAAACGAATGAAAACATATTTTTTCTAAAAGATTTATTATATTTTATGGGAATGACATGTTTGGCCTTTCTAAGGCATTAACAAATTTGTACATATTTGATCTTACCTTAACAAGGCGAAATATCTCATTATCACAAAAGTTTTATAATAGAAGTTTTATAATATTTTATGGGAATGACATGTTTTGCTTTCTAAGCCATTAACAAATTTATATAGAAGGATGGAGTGCCGCATCAGTAAAAGTGTGACAGTCCATTCTTTCTGCCTACCCTTTCGGGGAGACGGCGTGACGGTTGGTTTGGTTTTTGATCTTGCCTTAACGAGGCGAAACATGTCATTCCCATAAAATATGATAAAACTTCTAGAAAACAGACGTTTTCTTATTATACTTTGTGCTTATATTGGAAATTAAGATGTGGGAAATTGACTTTGGGATGGAACTTTGTGAGATTTTAGAACCACTTCAAGGGTTATCGATACTCAAAGTAAGAAAGCGCACTAACCAGTCGATTCCGAGAAACAATATCTGAAACTTGTCTATTCAGTTTATATATTAGATTTTTCAACACTGTTTTCAATAGCTCAACAGCGGAAATGATATACCGTTCGCCCATTCCTTTGGTCTAAGCGTTTGATTTCGATTCCCGTCTGTGGCCTTTTTTTTCTCAGGGTGTACAATCCTACAATCTAACCCCGAAGTCAATTTCTCTTCTCTCGTAAGAATTATTTATTTGATCATATATAACACGAATTATATTTGATTAGGAAAAAAAAACCTGTATTTTCACAACACTTTATTGCACTTTTCATATACATTTTTCGGGTCATAGACGCCACTCCTAAGTGTATAATAGAAATTTAAACTTCACTTAGGATAAGCGTCTGTGACTCGAAACATATTGGTAAAAAAATCAATAAAGCATTGTTTAAAACAATATTTTTTTTTTAAATATATACAAACGATAATATTACCTTTTTTTGTATTTTTTAATCTTGATTTTTTTTTCTCGAATATATTTGGTGTTCAAATTAAATTCCATGAAAAATATTAATAAAAAATAATTTTGAATTTTATACGTTGAAAACGCTTTTGGGGTTATTTTTTTATGTTGTTTTCGTATAAAAGATGGTTTTTATTCGATTTTTGTTTACAAATACACAAATTTCTCGTTAAACGATTCACCAATATGCTCCCGACGCCCACGTTTTCCGGCCCTTTTCGATAATCGGCGATAAAAAACGTACCTTTTTAGTATTAAAAGGCATATGGCCTGTTTTCATTTTCCCATTAATTTTACGTCTATCGGTATGTGCGCTAATTCGGCATCACCATAAAACCAAACAGCGTTCTGCCGATGCTGCCGTCATCAATGTTTCAGGCTGTCTCATCTCCCCCTCCGCGCCCGAGCAGACCACGTGCTCGAAGGTTCACGATATGTGCTCCGTTTGCTGGATACGGATACGAGAAGGGCGTGGAACGTATAGCGGATACGTGACACGAACGTGAGGAAAGAAGACAATTAGTTATTTATAAGGTCGCAGATTTATACTTAACGTTGTATTTAACGCCATGATAGAATCGCCCCTCACGTGCGAATACATTATAATAAAGAATAGTTCGGAGTATTTGTATTATTTTGTATTAATTGATTAAAGAATTGAAACCAACCATTTACCATTATAAATAGTGTATGCTCAATTATCTGTTAGATTTAGTTAATGAAACCTTTGTTATATATTACATTTTCCCTTAGATTTAGCACAACGAGGATACGTCACCATTTTAACACTTTGTCTGGGGGAAGATTTGCGCGCTTAATAACACGCGTAACTTGAAATCTAAATACAATTATGTTTACTGTTTACTTTAAAAGTAAAGTAATTAAAATGTGTTAAAAATATTTCAACAGTTTACATCCAGTCCTCGAAAGAGGTACCCTTTCCGGCGACAATGAGTTAGAATGTACATAATAAATACATAAGGCAGTAAATAAGTTTTCGTATATGGTATCACGTGTTATTATAGAAAATTGAATTCGAAACATGTGTTTTAAACTTTATAAACAACACGAATTTTATTAAAAATAAATTAAATAAAAAACAAACATGTTTCGGACACAGAAGCCCTTCATCAGTGTTTTGTATATACAATATAAATATTTTAATAAAATTTTCATGAATGTGGTCATTTTGACAGATATTTAATTTTAAATAATGTCCGTGTTCATTACACAGTTTAAAACACATTGTTTAATGAGTCCGCAACACAAAGTTATGGGGAATATAGACGAAAAATTGTAATCATTTTTCCGTTGTTGAATCAATTTAATCACGCCAGTTAAACATGCTAGATAACTTGATCAGTTCATACTAGTATACAAAGAATCTGATCTTCGCGCGCTCTGGTGTTTTATTTAGTAATATTTTGTTGTGTTTAATTTAAGGGCATGTTCTTATGGCTGTACGAGATACGCCGCCAAGTATGCGAGATAGTTGGCTTATGGAAGAACCCCATCCGCGTGGGAGAGACGTCGCCCTCTCGCAGGTCCTGGCGGCACGCGTGTGCCGGTAGGGGTGTGGGGAGTTATCCAATTTCCCTCGACCGCGCGTTACCTCGGCTTCCTTTCATCGCTGAAATGTTCCCGCTCTGGAATTGGTGATACGGTTCAAATGCCAATGGATATACTATTCGGCGTGGTTTATGTACACAAGGTACGTTCTCATAATATCGTACACATTCGATTCTAGGTAATTTATCGAGTCCCTTGCTGCACATGGCCGCAAAGCGAATTTAATTAAATAAGTACGCGTTTTCGATTTCTAGAATGAAGCGGACGAAATGACTTCAGAATCGAACGATAAACAATATATACGGATTTGCCCCCGGGGTAACTTTATTTACGCTCTGCGGAAGAGGTAGAGAGCCCTAATAATTTACTCTAGCAATTGGTAAAACGACTTGGGAAATTCTTTTCTGATTCCTTTATGCTTTCGTGGTTTTGAAATATAATAGTTATTACTATAAGGGATCAAATTATATACAGAATAATCGAGGAGATGAATAAAGTGAATTAAGATATCTCGATTTCAGAAGATCGTATAATATTTATTTAATCATGTGAATTATTTACTTATCCATCATTATATTGTTCTCATATATGAAGACAGAAATAAGAATATCGTTGATTGACTAGGAATTTATACATCTTCTTCTTCTTCTTCGATGGCCCTACAGCCCATATCGAGCCTTAGCCTCCAGTATTCTTCGTCCTCCGCTTCGACCCTCCAATCTGACACTCTTAACAATCTTGTTCCATCTCTCCGAACTTCATCCTCCCATCGCAGCCTTGGTCGTCCAATTGGTCTTCTACCGCCTGGGTGCCACTCCAGCAATCTTTTTGGGGTTCGCGATGACGACATCCTCTGCACGTGACCGGCCCATCTCAGTCTATTCAGTCTGACCTGTGTGGAGAGACTGGGAGCTTTGTAAATATTGTACAGCTCGTCATTATGCCGCACTCTCCAGCCTTCACCGTCATTCACAGGCCCCAGAATTCTGCGCAGCACCCTTCTCTCAAAAGTATCCAGTCGCTCTGCAGATTTCGCTGTCATTGTCCACGCCTCACACCCATAGGTCACTACTGTTCGGATGATTATTTTATACAGGGTGATTTTGGTTTTCCAGTGTACGTTTCTTGATTTGAGCCCTGGTAGTAGAGAGAAGAATGTTTTGTTACCAATTGTGATTCTTCTTTCGATTTCCTTGTGATCTTCGTTTTCTTTTGTTATAGACGAACCACAATATCAACAATATATACGGATTTGCCTTATGAACAATTTATATCAAAATATAAATTGAAAGCAAAATAGATCCTTGCACATTATGTATTTTACAAATTGACCACTGTCGTTTTCATGGAATAAATGTCATAATTAAACTTGACAAAAACAAATTGGTTTCCGTTATGATTATGACGTTATCAATTCGTTATGATTATGACGTCATGTTGACGATTTTAAAAAAAATGTGTTTTATTAAGAGTGCTTTTTAAAAAAAGTGTGGGCTTCTAACGATCGTACTTGGAAAAAAATAATAATCACCTTTAATTATGATTACAAGCATTGTTTTTTTCACGTACATTAATCAATTTATCTGTACATTTATTTTTAATAGGAAAGAAATATTTACGTTTTTTATTTTATTTTTAATATCGTCCTATTTTATTTTCTATATTCGCCATTACTCGTTGTGGATTCACATGCAAAAACTGCACTTTTGCACTTTTCACGATTTCGGATGGTACTCATACTTTTTCAGCGTAATTTTTTTTAACGTAATTAGTTGAATTTTTTACTCTAAAATAAGAAACGACGTTTTTCAATACCTTTTTTTTATTGTTTCCTTAACAAATATGTAACATCTCACGTGTATGCATGTAACAAAACCGTTGCATGGCGAAACATGTCACTTCTGTATAATTAAATTATTAAATTGTATAATTAAATTTCAAGAAAACGATCGTTTGATTACTCGCATAAATTCCTGTACACTCTACCCAATATGTGATCTATACTTATTTTTTTTATCAAATATATTATAGAGGGTGTGTTATGAAACAGACCCCGGTGCAAAAGTTGCTTCAGTAAACATGCCCTCATTAGCTTGTTTCTCTTGTAATAAGACGTGCCCCTCACTTTCTTCCCCCCGCCCTGTTTCATATCCCGAGTTTTCTCCAGCATTGCTACTGTTTGCAAACTTCGTCCATATATTTATTCATTTATCGCTTAACTTTGAAATATTTAGTATATATTTGGACGAATTTCGGTATGATTTTATTAAGATGAATATTCAAACAATTTTGAAGCTTTTTTAAAATTTTAATTTTCCAGTTCATTTAGTTTTTAAGATTCTATATTTTCTGTGTTTATAATGGTTATTTTCAAATTCAAATTATCCTATCCTGATGTAAATGTTGATTGATTACATCCGGTGCAATCCTCATACTAAATATGTAACTTACTAACTAACCATCACGCCGTCTCCCCGAAGGGGTAGGCAGAAAGAATGGACTGCCACGCTTTTCTTTCCTGACCATTCATACATCCTGTCATGCACGCGCATACTAAATATGTATATTGAGTTAATTAATTAATAAAAACGGTGCTTTAAGGTAACTTAAGACGATGTCTTTTTTGGAGGGCGTTTTTTTGTAGGAAAATCAAAATGAATCGTTTTGGATATTTAGGATGTTTTTATTTACATATTAAAGATACAGAATTTTTTTAATTTTTTTTTTATAGTTTATTATTATTATTATTATTGATCGAAGTTAGCACCTCGAAAAAAAAGCGCGTGGGTGGCCCAGGTGAATTTGGCTCCTGATGTTATCTGAAATCAAAATGAAAATGAAAATGTCATTCTCGTCGGAACTATCAAGACATTTTTTCACCCCTAACTTTTTATTTTACAACCCCTTCTTTGTTGACTTTTTTTTTCAAAGTCCGCCATTTTGTTATTTTTCCATGAAATTTTACTTCTGTGGTTCCGACCAGAATGACATGTCTTTAGATTAAGAATTTTCAAGAATTTTTGATTTCAGATAACATCAAGAGCCAAAATCACCGGGGCCACCCATGCGTTTTTTTTCGAGGTGCCAACTTCGATCAATAATAATAATAATAATAAACTATTAAATTTTTTCAATTTTTTTTTTTGTATCTTTAATTTGTAAATAAAAATATCCTAAATATCCAAAACGATTTATTTTTATTTTCCTACATAAAAAACGCCCTCCAAAAGACATGAAAATTGGTTTAAGTTCAACAATTCCTCAGTAAAACTTATTTATTTTTGAAATTGTACATTTCGAATTGCTTGTTTAATATGAATTTAATATTAATTAGTCAGATGTATGTTCTATCGCTTGCGATGAACAGATTCAATCAAATGCGAATTTATCAATTGTCCGCAGTTTGTATTCGGATGTAGGCTTTGTATGATACCCACACTTCGAAAGTCATTACTCAAAGCTATGTACGCTATTTGAATATTGCGTTTTCGAATTAATTGCAGCTTTGAAATTGGGTTGCTCTTAATTGATGGCACAAAAATAATAAATCGATTATTCCAGATGAGAATTCTTTACTGTCGAATGCAGCTGTTTTATTAATCAAGGAAAACTAACTAACGGTCACGCCGTCTGTCCTGACAATACCTCTTGAAGTTTCCTCTTTATTCATTAATTTTCGAATGATTCGAACGATTTTTTAAATTTCGAATGTGGCCGTCCATCCACCACCAATTTTTGTGTCTAAGATAACTAACTAACTAACTTACTAACCATCACGCCGTATCCCCGAAAGGGTAGGCAGAAAGAATGGACTGTCACACTTTAACCGATGCGGCACTCCATCCTTCTCTTTTCACCCCGCGGGAGACGCGGTGTGATGGGTTGCGAACCTCATCGCCACCAATAGGCATCTCCACAAAATAAATCTGAAACAAATGATATAAAATACAATGATATAAAATAAAATAACACAATAAAAATAATTTAACACATAATGTTGTTTTTAGATTATATATTGTCTATTTAATTTGTTTTCCACGTATCCACCGTTTTTTTTAAAGATAAAGATAAAGAACTTAATCAAAGTAGCAGTGGGCTGGACATATAGCAAGACAGGGCAGTTCGATGGAGGCCATAGAAAAATAATGTCGGGAGGCCACCTTAATGATGGACTGACTATATTGCCCGAATAGCTGATTCGGGTCAAGACAGGGATGAGTGGAAGAAAATGGAAGAGGCTTATATCCAGCAGTGGAAGGAAGAAGGGTGAAGAAGAAGATAATCATTGATTCTATGCATTTATAATATATTTCGGTGGCGCCAGTTTGGATTTAGCATCTCTGTTACGTGTTCAGCGCGCATTGTCCGTAAATCAGCGCGACAGTGTGGCATTAGTGTACGCCGGCGCCCAAATGGCCCTCCTGTAGCGATAAGTCTTCTGGCCCTGTCAGGCCGCACCACACTCGCTCAACAGTCGGCCCACTTGTGACTGCAACAATGCCATACATATTTTGCTCTCCTGATCCTAACTTGCGGTGGACAGTGTCTATGTACAATAGCTACTGCGTCTCTACACTATTATTTATTTATTTGTTATAGACAGAACATATTTCAATAAATTTGTTTTGATACAGACAGATAACTTAAATCTAAGAACATTGAAAGAGTATCGGTAAATATCAAGCCTAAGACGAGTCAAGACAATTATCACTATTAAAATGCAGTATGTAGATTATTTAAGGAGGACACTATTATAAATAAGAATATATGTCTTCTTTGTTCGCCATACTTTGTGTTGTAGATGTTTTATTTGTCTTTTTCTTTTTTATATATATAATACTTTGTATACAACACTAACTTTAAAAAAAAAATATCAGATATGTTTCGGACAACCCGGTCCTTCCTCAGTGATATTATAAAGATATTTAAAATATTATAAAATTGTTTACAAATATGATCAGTTTTGACAGATGTTATAAATCTTTATAACGATTGCGCTTCATTCGAGCTAGCCGTGGCGCTCATATGCCCGAAATCATATTTAAATAATAATGGCATAAAATTATGTATTAAATAAATCCAATATCATAGACATTAACATAATTTTAATGTTTTTTTTCATTTTGAATATGTATTGTATACCTCCAAAAAACAACCTTTACTTTGAAAAGTGTGGCAGTCCATTCTTTCTGCCTTCCCTTTCGGAGAGATGGCGTGATGGTTAGTTATGTTTTCTGGTTCGACGTTTTATTCAGAACATTACTTCAAGTAGATAAACTGTTGCTTTATTTTTCTTTTATTAATGGTCTAAATAATACATTGTTTTAATGGCACGTTTCAGTCAGCATCATTAATTATCATGGAATTGCTATCATAAAAATGTTTATGCAGAAATGACATTGTAGTTTTGTAAATATATTCACGAAACGTTGAATTGCATATTTCTACGCAACAGAATATGCACTTGGCGGCGTTTATGAGTCCATCTTGTTTTGTCTAGACTTAATCCTAGGGGTTGAAAGCCTTCGAATAGCTTACATAAATCACACCACTTTATTTGTAAATTATTTGCAACTCTTGTATTCCCCCAGTAATTATTATTAATAAACGAGAATCTCGCTTTCAACATTTAGGAAAACGTAATAAATTTTACCCATAAATTTTATTGTATATACAGACTTGGCTTATTGTTTTTGAGTTTCTTGTTATTGGTATCGGATGAATTATCTCAATTGAAAATTATGAAGTAGAAAGGTATTAAGTTAATTAATATTTTCATATTTTGGTAAAATACAAATAAGTTATTATACAACTTTGAAATGGGTAACTTATGAAGTCTATGAATTAAGATTTTAACACTATGGAATTCCGTAATGACGTTTTTTTATAAATTAAAACACAGTTTTTCCCTACTTATACAGAGTTTATTTTTCTTGACATGTTTCTAATGTTTTACACATTCACTATCAATTAATATCCTTATTCTAGTGATTAAAGGCCGTGCCAAACTGTTTGAAACAAGCTCTCCACAGGGGTGACCTTGGTGGAGAGCTGTGGAGCCCACGGTTGGTGTAGCGTCCACATACTGTTGTAAACAAGCTCTCCACATGTGGAATGCGTGTTTAAACGGTGGATCCACACGCATACTATGCGCGTCCGTCCACAAAGTTTGTTGAAGGTCAAACGAATTTTGGTTTCAAATAAGTGTCTACACAGTTTTAAACCGCCGGTGGAGACTGATGTGAAGAGCTTGTTTAAAACAGTGTGGCACGGCTTTAAGGTGTAAAACCTTCGAAACTCGTCGAGATAATTAAATTAAAAAGTGGGAGAAAACGGTGTTTTTATTTATAAAAATAAAATCATATAATATTTTATGTAAATTTAAGAATAATCTCTTCCAAGTTTTTTTTCCATTCTAATGAGGGAATACTTGTATTGTTTAGAACTGATATTTTCATTTCTAACATTTGCATGTAGGTGAATCCATGCTAATTTTGCAGTAAATGGATAGTTGTATCCTTTGACCACATATTTGCCGTTGTGGTTTAGAAACTATGGATAGTATTTGTAGTCAATTTGCTAACCAGGGCGTTTCTTCGGACCAGTCAATTAAAAGGGTCCACTCTCGTAAATAAACCCTGGGTTTGTAAACAGCCTCGTTCCTAACCGGGACCCATGCTTCTGTAGCGGCTGTAGTAAGTAAATACTATACATCTGCAGCCGGAAGAGAATAATTAAGCGTTTGGCGAATGAGGTTTACTTTGTCGACTTGTTTTTGATTTATAAAGGAGACGTGTTTGGCAACGGATTCCTCGTTTTAATTATGCGCCTTATCCCCCCGCTGTAAGCTCACCGCAGATTTGTACGACCCAATTGATGTCGGATCGTTAGTGAAATATTACACTCTGATTCGATTGCGAGAGATTGTTTGCTGTGCAAGTATTTGCGTTGAAATACAAGCAGCAACCGCATGCGTTGTTTGTATTCAAGAATATCGCGATGAAAAAACAATTGAAGGGTTGTCCAATTTTTTTCTGCTTGTATTACAACCGTGTCAACTATAGAAACGCTTGTTCAAACGTATCTATGCCATGTTTAGGATTAAATATAGGGTAATTAATACAAATTAAAATGTCTGTTTCGAAAACGTCGTGCGAAGGCATAATCAAATATTGATGATTTCGCCGTTCTGAGGTCAATTAATTCCCAACAAACTTCTAGAAAACAGTCGTTTCCATTCGTATTAATTATTTAATATGGGGTTTTACACCATTGTTAAGATAGTTTGGACATATGGAACGAATGGATGAGGGAAGAATGATTAAAAAGATATATACAAGTAGTGTGAATGGAAAAATAAGTCGAGGAAGGCCAAGGAAGACATGGCATGACCAAATTAATCAAATACTGAAAGGTGGCCATGTTCGAAGTTGGAACAATCGACGAGCGTGCATGTCACGATGTGTGAATGTAGAAGATGCGCGAGAGTTATGTCAGGATAGAACAATGTGGCGATCCATCCTCTCTGCCTACCCCTCCGGGGAAACGGCGTGATGGTTAGTTAGTTAGTAAGTGTTAAAAAAACAATAAATAAAATAAAGGATAATTTCATTACGAAAACGTTTAAAGCTATGTGCAAATAACTTATTTTTTATTTGTTTATGTCGTACTTACTTACGCTTCTAATTTTTTTATGGCCAGGGATATTTTTAAAGCCAAAACGGTTAACTTCATTACAACATTAGGTATAATATCAGTACGGTATTCCTAAGGCTTTCGTTCGAAAATAGCTTGCTTTATGATGTATTCAATATTTACACACTTGAGATCAAACCTTAGTGATAACGAAATGTAATTTTGAAACCACCGCTGCATTGCAGACTCACCAGAAACCTTTCTATTATATTTTGCCGACGCGATCTGTACTTGTACAGCGTCCAGTGAATTACGAGCGTCTTTTCTCAAGATTACTCTGCCTTGGCAGTATATCGGGTTTTTTGTGGGATTGAGCTCTCGGGCGGATAAAGTTTCCCAAAATGGGTCTTGGAGGGTTGGATCCTCAGCTGTACTAGGCTATACTCGGGTGTACTTGTCTGTACGTTGCTATATTTGTCTGTACCTTGCTATATTTGTCTGGACTTGGATATATATCTTGATATTCTCAGACCACTTGCCCAAGGGATAGGCTAAAGCGCGCGGCAAGTTTGTTTTCTTGCCTGGCCCTTTGGGAAATTAATAGAACCCTTTAAGTTTTTTGCTATTGATACCGTTACCAGTAATTATTTTTAAACGACACCTCATACATATTTAACTATTTCAAACGTTCTTCCAACCGGCTTTATAGTATTTTGTATTATTAATTGACGGCTGAGGTATAAATTTTGCAAAACTGCAATATTAATTTATAATATTAAGTAAACACTATAAATAATTATTTATTCTATGTTCGCCATTCTTTGTATTGTAGATGTTTAGTATTTTTCTTTGTCTTTTTTGTATACTTTGTATACAACACTAACTTTTTAAACAAATTAAAATTAAATTTCAAACATGTTTCGGACAACCCGGTCCTTCCTCAGTGATATTATATAAACCATAATATCACTGAGGAAGGACCGGGTTGTCCGAAACATGTTCGATATTTAATTTTAAAAACAAAACAAACCATCACACCGTTTCCCCACAGGGGTAGGCAGAGAAAATGTACCGCCACACTACTCTATCCTGGCAAACCTATCTAGCTTAAAAAGTTGTGTTGTAGGTATACAAAGTATATAAAAAAGAAAAATATAAATAATTATTTAGTTACAAATTGCTTTATTTAATCATATTTATGAAAATCTATTTTCATGGTTTTAGGATTTGCCACTTATCAGGTCCATAAAAAAATAGCATTTTTAAAATATAATATTTAAAAAAATATTAATTAACAAATAATTAAAAGAATTAATATTTTTGAAATATAGCAAAATCTCTATGACATAGAGCAATCGTTATTTAAGCCACCAACATTTTGTCTTTAATATATATATTTTTATTAGGTTGACTCTACGAATTGCTTTGATGAATTTCAAAAAAAAATAAAAAAGATACTGCATTAAATAATAATAGTTATTTAAGAAATTTTCTAATAAAAAAATTAGTTTAGAAGATCTTAGAGGAAAACCAAGATATAAATATCAGTGGATTATCAGATCAGAACTTAGCTATTCTGAAACTTCGCAATAAGAAGAAGCGCTAAGCTGTGAAAATTATACTACGAAATGAGGCTTATAATTTGATAATAACGTCTCATCACAAGACGTGTCCATTTGCTTTATAATATCAAAGAAAAGTTTTCGTACTTCTCAAAATGATATATTTGGTTTTGCACGGGGAACGAATGTCCTTCTAAGTATGCCATCACACAATTACCATTTAATTCCACGTATTAGTACTAAAGCTCTGTTTTCTTTAGCTTTTGTTGACTTAGTTTCTTTTGTGATGTTTGTCTATTGTGGATTCAAATAAGGCCTTGATTAATACTGTCTCTCCGCGGAAGGCATTGTCCCCGCTGGGATTTAGTATCCCACAATAATATTTACACGCAACTGTGTACTTTACCGCGAAGTTGATAATTTGTTTTGAATATTAAATTTCTGGTCTATTAGAATGTAGATTCGTCTTAAGCGAAGATTGAAACACTCTCAAACAACTTTCTTAATTAAAATGTTATGTGAAAATATGGCGTCCTTGCTATATGTTTTGAATTGAATTAAAAACACTTTGTTTTTATATAACACATATTTTTTAACTATTTTATCACAAAAACTTAAACGTGTTTTGTAAAGTGTATTATATTTTAGTATTTAACATCTGAAATCTTTCGTTTTCTAGAAGTATGCTTAAATTTTATGGAAGAATCATATATTTGCAAGGTGAAACGTGTGACTGTCATCAAATTAATGAATTTTTAGAAAACATGTCTTTTATGCCAATATTTAATGCGTTTTTACATCATTGTTCAAGAAATAATACATTCATTTCTCGGCGCTACATCCCGGTGTGGGACTTGGCCTTCTCCACAGCGGTCCTCAACTGACTTCCGTCTCTGGCCATCTCTCTCCATTCCCCAGCTCTTTCCATTTTCTCCCCATCTTGTTCCACACAATCCGCCCATCTTTTCCTCGGTCTCTTTTCTCGAGGCACCCATCTCGATATAATTTGTGGTGTTCTACCCTCTGGGATTCTTTCCACATGGCCAGCCCACCGTAGGCGTTGAAACTTACATAATCTCACTACTGTTTCCTGGTTAATTAGTTCTTCAAGTTGAAGAAATAATACATAAAAACTTAATTTATTTCCATTGTGAATTTACAAGTGACGGCGAGTATAGAATGAATTTGTAAAAAATATTAATGTATAGGTATAATGGAAAGGAAATGAAAAGATTGAACCAATTTTTTTGTGAATTAGATTTTGCCGATATTGATAAATGTCGGCAATGCCCATTTCACTCTGGATTTAAAGAAGAAGCTAGCGAAGTGTATCATAATATATGATTTTTTCCACTCTGCTCTTTTCTTTTGAGAAGTAGCGTGTAGTCATTATTTTTCTTAATTTTATTTTTGCCTTCGTCAACATACCTTTTGATTTTCACTATAATATCATCATCATAATTATTTTGTTGAATCGCTCTTTATATCATTACAGCGCGAGCCAAATTGTTGTAAAGGGTATAGCTATCATATTGATTCTCGTGACATGTGATAGGTAGCTAATCTATCGCATTTTATTGTCACGTGAATTCTACACCAGACCAAAGACATTGTGGTTATCACACTGCCATCGGACCTTCGGTGTATCAGTCAAAGCACTTCCCAGTGGGTTACGAAGGTCGAAAATACGTAAATGTTTATACAACGAAGTCATCAAAATAATACCGTTTGAGTGCCAAACCTATTTTGCCAAAATATTCTAAAATATCAAAAGAAATGTCTATTTTTATAGATAATTTATATTTACAAGAAAACAATGTGCCATTTCTGTAAAAATACACAAATTTTCATATTTCTTTCAACATTCTCTTCACTAGGTTTCACACCATGATAATAAAAATACAGAAATTGAATACTATTAATCTACCTACAAGCGCGACGGCGCTCTTCGGCACTCTAACGGTTAAAATATAAATCAATTCACGATAGAGCCGTTCTAAAGGTGTCATCAGATGTGTGACCTTACAATTCACACATATTTATTTTACGACAGAGCTCCGACGTCATCCTCTATCATAACTCTTTCAATAAAAAATTCTCTCCATGATTAGGGATGAAATCTCTAATCGGTCTCCATGAAAGATGTATTAAAAATGTTTTACGTGCATCCACCGTAATTTATTTCGCTTTTTATATGATTAAATATAGTACAGTACACTCCCGATTTACCGGGACTGGGTTAACCAGGAAATGGATTATCCGGGACACTTGAGTCATAATAAAAATACTTTATGAAATAAAAAAATTTCACAACAGTACTTATAATGCAATTGTCACAATGACATTGGGCGTTTAGTTCACATTGGCGCCACCGCCAACATACGTTTGTGGCTCTAAAGTCGTAATTTTATTTTACTGTGACAAAGTGTCTATGGTATAAAGGATAAACGCAAACCAGTCGTACTTTGAATTGAACAAAAACTCGAAATAATTCAAAAGATTGAAAATGGTGCCAGCGTTAAATATATATTGAATCAATAATGTGATTAAACTACACGGGACATCATTAATCTTCTTCTTAAAGTGCCCTGTCAGGTTCCCCCGACGTTGGCGGTCACTCTGGTAAACTCTTCTCTATCCTGCGCTGTCCGGAATAGCTCCTCCACAGTTCCGATTCCCGTCCATTCCCTCACATTGCGCAGCCAAGAGATCTGCCTTCTCCCTGCCCCCCCATGCGGCCTCTATTTTTCCCATCAAAATAATCATCATTAATAAGAACATACGTGATTTTTTTTCACCATCGATTCCGGAAAATCGGGAGTGTACTGTGTATAGAATATAAATAGTTTCTTGTTCTATTTACGGAATGTACTCCTTTTGTTCACCTCTCGTATTACTCAACTCCTGCCACCACTATTAGCCCGGGGAGTGACAGTCAGGCGGCTAATGTGGGATTGTGCTCACTATAGCCGTGCTGCGGCGTGTCGCGAGCACTTTGTGTGTGTGGGGCTTAACCCTGCATCGGTCCGATGTACACGTTCTATTGTGAACCCTCGGGGAGTATTTATTGCCTACGAGGTCCTGATTATACGTAATTCACTTGACCGCGAAAAAATCTCATGCGTTCTTTTGTTTGATTGCTTTTTTTAGAACCATGCGTTGTTTTGAAATTCGTCTCTTGGACACAGAGTATAAAACTATCTCTACTCGTTCACATAGGCCCTATACGTACTAGCAAAACGCTACCTCGCTGACCTTTGCAAGTTCATACATTTTGAACCCTCGGGAGTCGGCGCCACGGTCTGTAAGTCAAGAATCCGGAAATAAGTTTCTTGTCCCACAGCGCCTAGAAGCTTCACATTTTGCAGATTGTGCTTTTGGTATAACAGGACTGGTAGCATAGACTGGCCTGTTATATTTTAGGATTTGAAATTTTCAGAGGGTTTTCGGGATCTCTCTTAATTTTTTCATTTGATTATAGAAAAACTTTTATTATTTCTGTCGTTTCTCGCGAAACGGGGTAAAAAAAGGCATTATCGACATCAATATCATTATATATAATTAATGGTGTACTTAAATAAAGCGTGTGACGCATGGATTCGATTAAAATCAAGGAAATCAAAGCATGAGCAAACCAATGAATTTTTCTTTTTTTTAGAAGTTGTAGAGGTTAGAGGAAAGAATAATGCAACAGTTGTAAATTTCTTTCGTTGAAATTATGTCGGTTATTTGTGAATTAGATTACAAGTATATTGTAATATATCTACAAAATACTATGATAGATCTTTTTCTCCCTGATATATATCTCCGACAACGACAGCATTGATTGTTTTACCTACCAGCCGCCAGCACCCACCTGCCTCTGGTGACACCGGTGAGAAGAGCAATTAATCTGCTGAACGCGGTCTCCTCGGAGATCGACGTCTTTCATATTAGTGAAAGTACGTTTAGAAGGCAAATACTCTTAATTCGGGAGAGTATCCTGTCTTCCTAATGTTGAACCATCTCTCATGCGTTTCTAGTAGTATACTATATGGTACCTACACAATATATTATTTTACCTGTTCTCAATAGATGCCTTAAAAATTAATTTTGTAATATCTGTTGATGAAATAAACTGATTTGATTTGATTTGATTTCTGTGCCCTTAACTTGGAAGATGGTGACCTTTTTCAGGGTCAGAATAATAGAACGTGGTCTACAATAGTGTTCCCCAACGGGTGGTCCGCGACCCAGTGCCGGGTCGCAAGGATTTTCCGGTCGCAAACAGTATGCCTAAATTCAAGATATTCGCCATGCTAAGATTTTGAATATATGATTATTTATGCGAAAAAGCATTTTCGGCCATGTCATCAATAAAATCGAAACCAAGGAAAATAATGGACGTGAATTCAGCACTTCAACTGTCAGAGACAGCACTGCAGCCAAGAATATCCAATATATTAGCCAAGATGCCACATCAGGTTTTGCATTAGTTTGTTGAAAAAAAAAATACCATTGTTTTTGTTAAACTTAATTGTATCAGACGGTTATATGTTAATTTGTTAGTTATTGTTGTCAATCTGTCACAATATAACTAACTACTAACTAACCATCACGCCATTTCCCAGGACGGGTAGGCAGATAGGATGGATCGCCACAATGCTCTGTCCTGGCATACCTTGCTTCCTCTACATTCATACATCGTACCAAGCACGCACGTCGATTATTCCGACTTCGAATGTGGCCGCCTTTTAGTAATTGATTAATTTGGTCATGACATGTTTTCCTCGGTCGTCCTCGGCTTCTTTTTCCACTCACGCTTCTTGTGTACAACTTTTTAACCATTCTACTCTCACCCATATGTCCAAACCATCCCAGGGATCCTTTTATAATTTTATCCATGATGCAGTCATCTGCATTTCTCTCTTATTTTATCGTTCGGTATTCTATCATACAACGTTTTCCCGCACATTCTTCTTAGTGATCTTATTTCTACGGCGTTAATCCTGCTTTCATCCTTCTTTTGCCAGCTCCAAACTTCACTTCCATACATGAGGGTTGGCACTAGAACATCATTGTGTATTGCCATCTTTGCTTCTATGGATATATTTCTATTTGCAGTAATGACTTTGAGTGCGCCATTTATTTTATTCCCAGCACCAATCCTTCTTTCGATGTCTTTCTACATTTTTCCGTCTCTTGTATAAGTTTAAAAAAAAAATGTTTCAGCATTAGTAGTCTGCGAAATTATTTAACTTTTTTTACCGGTCCACAGGTGTAAAAAGGTTGGAGAACACTGCTCTACAAGATACGAATATATGATAAAAATCAATTCGAAGACATTTTTACGGGGGTTATGAATAAGGCAGTTAAAATATTTATAAAAAATGACAGACTGATGTATATGGTAAACGTATTCACATGTAAAGACGTTTTAGATACCCCTCGAAAACTTGGACATTGACAAAGCGAGATAAAAGTGTCCATATTTTTTTTATAAAAAAAAACCTTATGACGTATATGGGTCGATCCTAGAAGGCGGCATATGGAATAGACGTAGGTAATAACGCCGGAGTGTATAAATAATATTTCGTGTCAAGGGTTGGGTCACATCCGATATATGGATAATTTTGAATCAGTCTAATATGTGCATAGCGCCTTCCATGAAGAAAAAAAAAGATCGGATTCGCGATGGTTTGATGGAGTTACCGCGGTCTGGAGAGCCGCTTTCGATAAAGATCGATGAAGACAATATCAGACAATTAAGATATCCCGAAGAAGAGGCGCGAGAATTATGCCAGGATAGAACGATGTGGCGATCCATCCTCGCTAACTATCCCTCCGAGGAAACGGCGTGATAATTAGTTAGTTAGTTAGTTTACAGCATCGTCCACTTGACAGACCACATTAACTAACTAACTAACTAACCATCAGGCCGTATCCCCGAAGGGGTAGGCCGAAATAATGGACTGTCACACTTTAACCGATGCGGCACTCCATCCGGCACCTCTCCGATGGGTTGCGAACCTCATCGCCACCAATAGGCATATCCCGCGAACACTTCGATCGTTCAACGTCTACATAATAAATCTAAAACAAATTATATAAAACACAATGATATAAAATAAAATAACATAACAAATAAAAATAATTTAACACATAATGTTCTTTTAAATGGTGCACTTGTCGTCAGCTAGACGATCCGGACATTTGTGTTTATTTAATTTTTATTCCACGTTATTCACTGTTTTATTTTTGTATGACTGTAATTAGGCACTTAAAACAATCCAACACCAGCAACATTTAAAACATATTATTGTAGAATTTATTGTAATTGTCATTGGAACAAATTAAAAAATTCTTTTTACACCTGTAAAATATCTTTTTATTAACGAAAAAACTTATATAATTTTAACATCAAAACAATGAAAACGTATTTTGTGTCACAAATGACTACCATAAAGTGCGGCAACAATCAAATTGACCAAAACGATTCCTTAATACACGAAATATCTCCATATTTACGGGAGCACCACATGATTCAAACCAAATTTTCAAAAACCCACAAGTAAAAAAAAAATCCTTTTAATAGATATGTTTTTTTAGTGTTTTATTTTTTAATACATTAAATGTATTTTATTTAATAGTGGGGTCTTTGGTTTTGGAGGTATTTACTTATGAAAAATGTATATCAAAATTTATGGATTTTTTTAAACAATCTTTTTTTTGTAAAAGTATTATACACCTAACCAATAGAAATAGACATTGAATTATTTTACATTTACGATTTTCGTCACCATCGTCTGAATAATAAATAAGTTTAATGAACCTAGATTTCGTTTATATGATTGTTTGTATTATAACGTCTGCAATCTGTGTCCCCGGTGTAAATCTGTCGTTAAAACGTGGCGTTCTCTATTTTATAATCTTCTGTTTTCTCGTTGAAGCAATTGTAAAATTCAATAAATTAAATAGTATACCGAAATTGAGTTTCCGTTCACTTAAACATATTTATGACTTAGAAATCAATAAACATCGGCCCTAGCTTGCGAGGCAATCGCGAGTCACTTCATTGTGTACTTTGCAGAAATTCCTGAACAAAGAATGTTCATTGCCAAAATCGTCGATATAATTTAACCCTTCTTTGCATGGTGTAGAAAATTCGCTTCAAAACGAAAATTCAACTGATGTTTGTATAGAATATCCTAATTTCACAGATATTCTTGTTGCAACCTATACTCTACATTCCCATCTACCTATGAAAGTACACAAACCATCGCTAGTGGCGCTAGTTTACTAACTAACTAACTAAGCATCACGCCGTCTCCCCGAAGGGGTAGGCATAAAGAATGGACTGCTACACTTTTCTTTTATGAGATATTTCTCTCACTTCCTCAACATTCATACATCGTGTGATGCACGCGCGTCGATTTCTCTGACTCTTCGCGTGGCCGACATTCAATATTTGATTTATTTGATCGTGCCACGTTTTTCTCGGTCTTCCTCTATTTCTAGTTCCATTTACATCGTTAATATATATATTTTTTTATCATTCTTTTTTTCATTCATTCTTTCCATATGTCCAAACCATCTTAAAGATCATTTCATTATTTTGTTCATAACACCATCATTTGCACTCCATTCACTTTTTATATTTTTCATTCGGCACTCTATCATACACAGAGTATATACACATTCGTCTAAGAGATCTCAATTATACTGCATTTATTCTACTTTCCTCCTTCTTTTGCCAGTTCCATGATTCGCTTCGATACACAAGAACACCATTGTGCACTGCCATTTTAGTTTTTTTTGGATAGGTTTGTGTTTGCGATGACAACTTTAAGTGTTTTCTATTAAAATGAAAAATAAAAATTATGCAATGAAGGGTTAACTTCGCCGTGTCCATTTTGTACTCTGTTAAAGTAACGAAGGAGAAAGGATAAAAAAATGCGTAAAAAGTGTTTACGGCATTCCGGTTTCGCATCTCTCTCTAGTGAAACAGGTTTTCTCTGCGGTTCCCTTCCAAACAAACTCCTGTCGACTTATTTTTTAACAAAACCAATAATAAGTTAAACCTCCGCGGTATTGCCGTCCATTAAGTATTCCGAACTCCCGCGGCCGGGACTTAGCGGGAAGCGGGAGAATCACTCGTCTCTGGGCCTGCTGTCTCAGATTTGGTAGTATAATTTTTTAACGTTTTTCCTGTCGCTGATACCACCAGAAAAACCTTTTTTTTTCACCACCAAACAACAACAACCAACCATTACGCCGTTTCCCCGAAAGTGTAGGCAGAAGGAATGGACCGCCACACTGATGAAAGTATTATGAACAAAATAATGAAAGGGTTATAAGGGAGCCAGAAATCGACGGTCGCGCTTGACACGATGTTCGAATTTTGAGGAAGCGAGAGAAGTGTGTCGGGAAATTACTTTGAGAATACTGCGTGATGGATTTTTTAGTTAGTTTAATATCCTAATTTACATAATATTTACGTTAAAATATTTATGCGATGGCACACACTCAAAATGCAGCCATTTGAAAGTAATTTCTTCTATTATATAATATATACGCCATACTTTGTGTTGTGATGGTTTATTTTTATGTTTCTTTTTTGTACACTTTGTATAAACAACACTTTTATTAAAAAAAAAATTAAATTATATAGACATATTCGGACAAACAGTCTTTCTTCAGTAAAGATACATATTTATAAAAATATTATAAAATTGTTGTTGTTTACATGATCTGACAGATGTTAAAAAGAATTATTGATTGTTGAGTTTTTTGTTTTGTAAAACTCCATTATAATTATTATAATAATAAACGCAAATGTTTAATGGTTTAACTTGATTTAATTCATATAAGTAATTATATGAATTAAATCAAGAAAAACCATTAAACATTCGCGTTTATTTTTATAATAATTAAAAAGAATTATTTTGAAACGTTTATGCTTTTGTTATAACAAATATTATGATTCCATTTAAATTTTAAAATAATAATTTTAAGTTCTTTAATTTTTAATTGAATCATATACATTAATTTTAAATCATATACTTTAATTTTAGATTTCATCATCAATTTAATTTTAAATTGAATCATAATATTGTATATACAAAGAGTATAATTTTTTTTTTAAAGACCACTAATGATTTAAATCAATGATATTAGAATTTATTTTACAATATTCAATGTGAGCAGAAAATATCTCATTATTATGAAGAAGGAATCTAGTCGTGTCCAGGCTCGAACCCAAGTCCCCTTGATCAGAAGTCAAGCGTTCTATCCCCTAGACGACCACCCGAAATAGAAAATTAAAAGTAATATCAATATACACTGTGCTTAAAAAATATTTAGACTTCTTTGTTCGTAGCACAAATAGCTTTCATGAACGAGCAACGTCTTTGCTTTCTTGTTATTTTAAGCACTGATACACGTGTTAAATGGTTGAATAAGGCTCCCCGGTGCTTGGGCCCCGCCCTCGCTATCATCCTCCAGCCTACGGCCTCAGTTTATTTGCCCGCACTTGTCACCTGGCCCGGTGTACCTCCGCCTTTCCTCAGCAATCCCATTATTTGCCAATTTATCACCTTCTATCTTTCTTCTGACACACTATTATCGGAAATTCCTTCCACGAGAAGGATATTCCTACTCGGCGCTTCCCCTTTTTTTTCAGAAGAGAGAAATAAAGGAAATATGTAAACGGCACCGGGAACTTTCAGCTGTTTTTTTTTCATGTTTCCCGCTGTAAAATCTCGCACAAACAATGTATCCGAGAAAAAATCTGAGGTGGATTGTGAGATTATAATATTTAGATTGGATTCAGATTTTTCGGTCGGCTAGTGAAACATCTTCAAACATAAACGTGTAAAGGAAAAAATATTTTTTTATAATGCTAGATAAAACTTCAATCACTACGCCTTTTATAAGATTTAAATTCAGGTTCGGTATACGGTTTTTTGTTAAGATCAATAGAAATTCGTTTTCTTTGTTCGAAATGTTATCATGTTTTTCTATGTTTTAGGCAGTTTAAATATTATATTATTTTTCCGTATATTAGTTTCCTCCCAAATGATTTTAAATTTACATATTTTATATTTCATTCATTTTAGATAAACGTGGGTATTTACAATCAAACTATACAAATAAGGGTATATTTTTTTTCGTCGACGACACATGTTTTTATCATTTATGTAAAGCATATTAATACTTCATAAAATTAAAGCTAAACTTCTTATACTCGTATATTTTGGATATCTTTAAATACAGTGATTCACGAAAAAAAAAGAATGTTTATTTAGTTTTATTCTCTTGTCCTTTAGATTCTGGTTTCGGTAGCTGGCGAAATCGGTCGCAACTAAAAAAAAAACACAAAGAGAAAGTGGAATAAAACTAAATATCTAAATATATAATATATTACAAAATATTTTTATTATAATTTTTATTTTTATCATAATTTTCATTATTATTATCATTTTCACTATAGTTACAATTTTCATTATTATTTTCATTATAATTATAATTTTCGTTATAATTATTGTTTTTCATTTTTATTATTATATAATTTTTATCATTATTATAATTTTCATTATTATTATAATTTTCATTATTATTATAATTTTCATTGTTATTATAATTTTCAATATTATTATAATATTCATTATTTTTATAATTTTCATTATTTACAATGAACATCTACCAAGAAATTTCAGTTAACATTAACACAGTGATCGATATTACGGGTACCTGCATCGTTAGATGGCGCGCTCTGTATGCATTATATCAATGTATCAATGTATAAGTTAATATAACTGTGTAAGACGTTTGTTTTATAAAAATACTGTTCTCTTTTGCTTTCATTTCGAATCCCTAAATGTATTCCTCGTAGTGCTGAAATGCATTTTCGAATGTTAAATTTATTCAACAGTGAATGCGGCGGATTCAAAACTCTGGGTATTTGTAGCTTACGTGATATTTTTCTCTGTGCAATAAAGCAAAATAAATTCGAGTGAACCGTGTTTCTTGATGCATTTTCACTTCAGCATAAAATTTGCCGAACAACACACAAATCGTTTTTATCATTCTTGTAGAAGTTTGATTTGATTTTCGGTACTAAATTATTATCTCTCCGAAGTATTGTGTTCGTGATTGAGTAAGTTCCTTTGTTAGTTCTCGAGTTTTATTGGATCCCTGTCTCCCTTACCTACCGGAGGTAAGAGGGTCCTTCAAGCCGCCGGCAGTTGGTTTTCATTTATCAAAGTTGGAAATTCCTCCACTCTTCCGCCAGAGGTAGCCTTATCTTATTGGGTACATTCCTAATTCGCTCTTTTCTTTGTGAAGTACCGCTGGGAAACTTTGCGAAATCGATACGTCATATTGGTGCCGTGCAAACTCGCCAAGTATCTACCGGATACACTGATTGTTTGTTCAATTTGTTGTGATCAATGTAAAATAACATTTGTGACGAGTTGATACAGCGCGCGTGTTTTGTTTGCATTTCTGGAATTCTCGAAGTACGATTTATGTAATGTAAGTTTTATGTTGAATGATATGTTTAGTTTATAAAACGCCATATTTATGAACTTAGTTAAAGTAACGGATGTTTAATAATTGCGTAAGTTTTCACGGTTGGTAGCAATTTTTTTTTGGATCTTGGGAAAATCCATCTGATGGACGTTTCGGAGATCGTTGCAGTCTCCATCTTGTGATAAGGTTAGGTGGAGACGTCGGTCTAGAAAAACTAGTTCCATGGATTTTTCAAGATCCCAAAAAAACAAAAGATGTTTAGTTAAGTTGAGTTTGTATTTTAAATTTTCATATGAAGCATTCATTTTGTGTTTAGACATTTTAAACTTATATAAATATAAAATATTATAAGAAAACACTTTGTATGTAACCACGGTATGTTTATATATGATTAATGGAAACTAGTTTCGCTTGGACCCAAAGTTCATCAGGATAATATAGTTAAAATATTACCCTGATGAAGTCCAAACGAATGGTCTAAACGAAACTATTTGGCATCAACTATAATTACCATACCGTGGTTAAATAAGTGTTTTTATTATTTTATATCTATAGGTTTAAAATATTATTACAATATTCTTCATTGCATTAACTAGTATAATTACATAAAAAATAAAAAATATGAAAACTCGTATTTGACAAGGAAGGCGAGTACCATTTTTTATAAGTAAATTAAATAGGGTGTACAAAATTCTAAATTTAAATTATGTTCGATCACGTTCAACGCCTCGCGCATAGTTCCGTATTAACTCCACCGTACAACTGGGGGCTTGGCTTGTTCAATAACTCGGTTATTGAGTGCCAGTTCGTTCAGTTATAATGTTACACCAGAGGCGATCTCCGAAGGAGGGTACAGAACAAATTGATGATGAATTAATCCCATTTACTAAATGTAATACAGTGGATCACGTGCGATAGAGCAGCACAGGAGCAGAGATTATGTACATAATTGAAACCCTGGAGAATTATCATGTTTGTACGTATTATGAATGTCGGGTATTATGCTCTTTCTTTGTGAACCTTTTTTATGCGGCAGAATAATAAAACGGATCCGTGAGATGATTTTAAAGTAGGTATCCGATCTTTAGGAAATTAATCCTTATTGTTTGTTTGTACCGCTTTTTTTCATCCCAAGTGGATTATGCTAAGTGAGTATTTGTAATCACAATTTGTGTACCAACAATGACTCTATTGCGGCCATTTTCAATATTTAAAAATGAGATTATTTGGTTACGTTGGTTTGTGATCGATATTTAAAAATGGATTATTTGGTTAAATTGGTTTATGTAGTGATTGAATAAAACGTGAGTATACGAGTACATGCGTTTTTATTTAAATTATTTAAAAGTAATATTGCGCATATTTTAAGTATCCAATATATGAAGTATAAACCATTTAATGTTTTTTTTTTGCCCGAGCGTGACTCGGGATTAGTTAAAAAAATGATTTTTTATTTTTATAATGTAAATTTAAATGTTTTTGTGAAAAAAATGTGGTAATTAAATTTTAAACGTAAAAAAAAAAAATATATGTCAATTTTTAGACACCCTTTCGCATTAAAATCCAGTATGTAAGTTGTCAATATTGTAGATTCTACCCTGCGCATATTTTGTTTATTTACCCAGTAAAGATTCGGTATTACCGAAAATAGCTGAGGTTAAGTTACAAAGCATTATCATTTTCATCAGTGCTCTTCACAATGGTATCACCAGAGTTAGGTTTGTTTAACAAGGGAGTTGTCGCTGTCGATAATACCCATCATGCTATAACCACAAATCGGAATAAATGGATTAGTGTTGTATGAATACTGAGGCATAAGTTAATTCCTCTCTGAACTGTCGCGTGGGCAAGACGTGTGTACATGCGTTGCGTGTGTAAATAAATTATTTTCTTGCATTACTCGGCGTTTAATTAAAACCAAGTTCATATTTTATTACAATAGTTAATTTACTATTTCTTGAACAATGGTGTAAAACTCTACATTAACTAATTAATACGAATGAAAACGTTTGTTTTCCGGAAGATTGTTTATGCCATTTGATAATGCTTTTTTGGCATTTTATAATGCCTTAGCAAGGCAGAAAATTTCATTCCCATAAAATATAATTAATTTTCATGAAAACGGACGTTTTCATTTGTATTAATTATACAATAATTTACACTGCAGCTCGTGTTTTAAAGCATTTTTAACTGGATACAGAGTCTAGTACCGTGGGTAAAGGATTATTTTATTATAGCACCGTAAAGCGAGAGTTAACCGACACCATCTTCGTACCCCGTGCTATATGGTGTGATGTTACGGAGCGGGGTGTGGGCGGGATGGCAAATGTGGGTACCGTGGCTCATCATCTCGCATTACGAACGATAGTCGTATTGAATTAGCCCTTGGCCGGGGAGGTGTCGGGCTTAAGTGTGCTTAAACGGCTTGCAAATGTGCTTGACGCGTAATTTTATACCAGTATCGCGGATTATCGGGAAAATGGTCTCTTTCGTTATTTCGTGGGGGTATGACGGCACACAAAATGTTGGCTGTTTTGTAAATCTTTTTAAATTAAATTATATATTATATTCTTTCTAATTATATTAAACTGTTAATGAATAAACTTCGTTTTTCATATCCCAATTGTATTTTATTTTGGTTGATGAAACAGCTGTCGCGTGAAATAAAATAGAATTTTTATACAAAAAACAAAGTTTATTCATTGACAGTTTAAAATATTAAGGTATCATAGTGTTTCGGCCAAAGCAATGGACTATGAAATTATATTAAATAACTTTTTTTTTTATCACAAATGTATTTTATTTTACGCGACAGCTGTTTCATCAACCTATGTTGACATCATCAGGTGTTACAATACTATATCAAATGTCAGATTTTCGTGATTTTTCGAATCTTTATGTCTATTTGTTATTTGAAATTATGTTATTGAAACTATGAGGTTCGCAACCCATCACACCGCGTCTCCCGCGGGGGCGAAAAGAGAAGGATGGAGTGCCGCGTCGATTAAAGTGTGGTAGTCCATTCTTTCTGCCTACCTTTCGGGGAGACGGCGTGATGGTTAGTTAGTTAACAAAGGATGAAAGTAGAATAAATGCAGTTTAAAGAAAACTTTTAAGACGTATGTGTGATAAATCTTTATATGGTACAGTGTCAAATGTATATATAAGAATTGAATGCAATGCGAATGAAAACAAATGAGTTATCCTCTTGTTTTCAAGAGTTGCATTTTTATTATTTTTTTTATCAGAATTCCTTCGACCGATTTGGTCAGTAACATAAATATGCATTCCTTGGCCGATATGATCTGCAGCATAATTGTTCTCTAGGGAGCCAAAGCAGATAGAATTTTTTGACCAACATTAAACCCAATTCGTACATTTGTATTATTATATTATTTTTTAAGTTAATATTAAGATTTAAAACTTGTCTCAATGCGCCCTTGAAATTATGAAATTACGAAAACGGCGTTTTAAGAGTAAACATGTTATTATTATATTATTTCACAATAAAGCCCATATTTGGGTTAGCAGAATAAATGCGGTAGAGATGAGGTCTCTAAGACGTATGTGTAGTAGAACGATTTATGATAGAATCTCAAATGCTGATATAAGAAAGGAATGTAGAGCGGAAGAAGGCATTATGACCAAAATTATGAAAGGATCGCTGCGTTGGTTCGGACATATGGAGCGAATGGATGGAGAAAGAATGGTTAAGAAAGTAGGTATACGTTAATGATGTAAATGGAGTACGGAATCGAGGCAGACCGAGGAAAACATGGCATGACCAAATTAATCAAATTTTAAAGGATGGTCATGTTAGAAGTCGGAAGAATCGACCTGCGTGTATGACTCGCTGTATGAATGTAGAGGAATCTAGAAAGGTGTGCCAGGATAGAGGAGTGTGGCGGTCCATTCTCTCTGCCTACCCCTGTGGGGAAACGGCGTGATGTTTGTTTTGTATGTTTGGGTAATGTGCTTAGGGGAGAAAAATATGAATTGCTGCTCCTGATCATTGAGGGTAAAATACAGGGTCGACGAGGTGTTGGCAGGAAGCAAATTTCCTGGTTCCACAACAAAAGGGGCTGGACTGGCTTGAAAAGTATTAAGGAGCTGTTTCGAGCTGTCAGAGACAGATACAACCATTCTCATGTAATATTCAACGTTGGGGGAACTTGACATGACTCCAAAAATAGATGAAGTACGAGTACTCGTACATCAGTATTTATCAGTTTTTTTCTTTCATTGGAATAATGGTTCAAAGTTGAGTTCCTATTGAATTTATTTCAAATGAATCTTTACAAGCTTTTTCTTTCGATTCTATTTATATTTTATTCCAATTTCCTATTATATTTTACGCGATCTTACGAAAAGGTAAAACTTAACTTCCAAGCCGAGTCATGAATCGCACATCAAACGACAACATAATCCGATTTCTGCTTTATGAAATGTAATGATATTTCTTATTTTTGACGTGAAACATTTACCTTTTTTTAAGCTTGTCCGTAATGTTCGAAAAAGTGTGCCTGGTTCGATTTAAAAAAAAAAAAAAAATTATCATATTTTTACTTGGGGTCAGGTCACGTAGTCTAGACGCGTTAGTTATTTACTCCTACGATTCAGACGTGTTGAATTTATCTTATAAACATAAAATTTTATCTTGTAAATGTATGGACTCTTCGATCTAAGGCGTTGCAAGTTTTTATTTAGGTACGCTTGATCGAAAACTTTTCGCCATACTTTCAGTTTCCCAACGCCCTTCTAATTACAAAGAGACGGGTTAATTATGGCCCATTTGCAGAGCAGATTTCAAATATTTGAAAAACGAAAAAAGACACTAATTGTTCCCGAAAATTTAGATAATTACATTTATATGAGCCTGGTTCTTTATTTGAATTTAAGAACGAAATATATTCATCTTCTTCTGCTTTATTTAGGACTGTTTACTGTTATTTCTCGGAGCCTGTTCCTGGGATGCAGATGTCCAACGGTCTCGCCATCTTTTAGGTGGTCTTCCTGCAGGTCGATTTCCTGTTGATACTCTTTGCGGCTATATTTATCACTCTTTCAGAACATGCTCTTTCCACATGATCTCTCCAGTAGCGTCTTCTCAGTCTTCCCCATCGCACGACATCTTCTACATTGCAGATCTTTCTTATTTCAGAATTTCTTATTCTGTCTCGGAGTGTCGTTCCCGCAACGGCTCTAAATTTTATTTCAGTAAATTTCTGCGAATAATATATCAGTTTTTTTTTCTTTTCGATTATTAATATATGTTTTTATTATATAATAATATATTCAGATTTTATTGATCTAGAGTAGTATTTTGAATACATAACTTGAATGACGATCTTCGTGACAAAGTGACAATAGTTATGACTTTCATAACGAAGGTCCTGGGTTCGATTCGCAGCGACATCAGTGAGACTCACACTGTTTTTGGTCTGATGTTGGATTCATGTGACAGTAAAATGGCATTATCAAATGCGAAACATGTCATTCACATAAAATATAATAAAACTTCTAGAAAATAGACGTTTTCATTAGTATTATTTATTTAAGGTGTGTCTTCTTCTTCTTCTTAATGTAGGCCTTATGGCCTGTTTCTAATGAGGAATTGGCCTCCTGCGAGGTCGATCCAACTCTTTGGTGGTCTGCCCGGGGGTCGTCTGCCCTGGGGTTTGCCGTGTAACATAATGAAGGGGAGTCTGAATGGATCCATTTTCCTCACTTGTGCATATCAGTACCTTCTCATTTACCTTAACGTCTTCCTCGACCTCGCATATCTCCCTTATTCTTGAATTCCTTATTCTTTCTCGTAGTGTCTTGCCAGATACGTTTCTGAGCGTCTTCATTTCTGACACTTTGAGCGCCTATTGTGGTGTCTGCCCTGCACTCGATCTTGCATTTAATATGTGTAATTTTTTGCACCAAATATATGTAATAATCTAGTTTTACATCATTGTTCAAGAAACAATAAATTAAAATAAAATATTTTATTAAGCCAATTGTCAGACCACCCCTTGTAGCACAGAGCGTCGTAATGTTTGGCGCGCAGTGCAATTTGCCATGAGACTTGTTACGTAGACGAGGGTACGGACTACCCGCATGGCGGGCGGGGTTACTGACTTTTCTCACAGTTATTGCATGACTGCGAGCTTTTAACATTTCCATACAGACCTGTAAGCACTCGCTTCTTTGCGGAAGTCTTTGAACGTCAAACGAACGTGATTTTACACAGTAATTAACACTTTCATACCTAAGGTTTATTCATTAAAGCCAAAAAAAGAATTTATTTATAAATTCTGAAGCTGCAT
Organism: Lepidostoma basale; assembly: GCA_022606425.2. Lineage (NCBI taxonomy): Eukaryota > Metazoa > Arthropoda > Insecta > Trichoptera > Lepidostomatidae > Lepidostoma > Lepidostoma basale. The sequence goes on along the minus strand of JAHDVF020001099.1, from coordinate 25,612 downwards.
TTCTTTCTTATATTAATGGTAGTGCTGAATTATAATAGATTAAATCGGATAACAGACGTTTTTTCCACTTTTTAATTTATTTTTGTGGTTATATGGTTTAACGCCTTTAAGATCGGGAGATTAATATATACTTCATTTTATAAACTTTACTACGTATATAATATGAGTACATGATGAAAAAATCAGTCTTCTTGTATTCGTTAAATATTTCAACTGAAATCGAATTGAATAGTTAATTATTTTATATTGAAAAGTTGAATTTATATATTGTGTATGCTTGATTATATTACCTGGTTGGCTAAATTGGTTCAAAACTTTGTGTCCGACCAAGGTCGCAGGTTTGAATTGCATCGCGGGACAAAAAATGTTAATTAAATAATTTGTTACGTTTAAAGTAAATCACATTAAATGAAAATGATGGTAATTAAAAAATATATATATTTTATTAAAATCCACACACGAAACCCATCGAAGACACAAACATTAGTAGATATAAAAAAAATCGTTATTTGCCATGAACTTCTACCATGAAATTTCAAATAACAAAATGGTACGCTATTGAAACTGGTTTTGATAACTTCTCCTATAATAACTCCCATACATTGATTGAATAATCTGTCTGTATTTATATTTCACGTTTTTGTCAGTCCCTTTATCGTAATCCAAACTAAATAAATATTAATTTCCCACGTCAATATTTTAGTTTCTATGGAAATGTTATTTGCGGAATTCTGAATTGTTTAAATTGTGTCGAGAAACTACAAGTGACCCAAAGAGCCATGGAAAGAGCCATATTAGGAATAAGCCTAAAAGACAGAGTCAGAAACGATACGGTGAGAGAAAAAGCAAAGGTCAATGACTTCATCCACCGGGTGGCGACTTTAAAATGACAATGGACAGGTCACGTAGCCAGAAGCTCTGATGAAAAGTGGACAAGAAGACTGCTGACTTGGAGACCGTGGACGGCAAAGAGAAGTGTAGGGCGACCACAACTACGGTGGAAGGATGATCTGAACCGACACGTCGGAATAACCTGGATGCAGTCTGCACAGGGCAGAGTGACATGGAAGCGAATGGAGGAGGCCTTTGTCCAGGAGTGGACGGGAATAGACTGAGGAAGAAGAAGAAGAAGATTGAACGCGTCGTTTACATAAATACTTTTCATGAGCTTAATCTTTGAGTTAATTTCGTTCACAATTATTTTGTTTATATTCTTTCTTCACATGTAATAACAATATTTTCCTTTTAATTGTGTTATTATAAGCCTCAAATACGTAACCTTGAATTATTCAAAGCATACTTGATAGATAATTCACCCATGCGAACTTTCGTAAATATTGTTGTCTTGTTTTCATAAACATGTTTTCATAAACATTAACCCGTAATGATTTACGTTGTAGCGCAAGTATAATACATACCTAGTGAGTTTTGAGAGCTCTTAGGGGTCCCTAGACGGTCTGACCGTCGCGTCGCGCGTCGTATGGATTCGACTGTAGAATCCGCACGTGCAGGGGTTCTGGAAACCAATCCAAGTAGGGCTAGTTCTGTAGGGTAATCCTAATTTTTTTTTATACAGTGATATAGTAATTTTCTTCATATTTAAATAACTAATCAATGTTGACGGACAATTGAATAGATTTCATGATGCCTTTGAAAGGTGAAACATGCAAACTTACACGGTACTATTATTTATTTGGCACAGCGGCGCCCTTTCGCCAGCCTCGCTCGATCACTTCTTTGCTCGTCCACTCTCCATCCGGGACTACGTTAACAGTTCATTCATTTAAGCAAATCATAGGGAACACCAGGTCACATTGGTGGAGCGCGGGGTCTCGTATTTATTTTAAATTAATTGTTTAATACTATGGTTCGGAAAATTTCACATCTAGGTTATATACTGCGTGGGGAAAAGTACCACCTTCTCCAACTGATATTGGAGGGGTAAGTTGAGGGACGCCGAGGGCCCGGTAGCAGACAAATGTCCTGGCTGCGAAACGTAAGGGAGTGGACCGACATCCGAAGTGTGGAGGAGATGTTCCGAGCGGCGCAGGACAGGGACAGGTTCGCCGAGGTGATCGCCAACATTGGGGGGACCCGACAGGGCACTCGAAGAAGAAGAATTTAATACTAGTTATTGTGGAGATGTATCCAGATAATAAAATATAGAAAACAATAATTTTTATTCGTATTAATTATTTTATATGTGTTACTAACTAATTTACCATGAAACCGTTTCTCTGGAGGTGCATGAAAAGAAGATGGACCGCCACACTGTTCTATCCTGTCTATAACTATTGCGACGCTACTTAATCCATACGCCGTGACACGTACGCTTGTCGATTTTTATATATGGAGTAAAACGTATTTTGTTAACGCGTTATAGTGTAGACAAGCGAAGTAGGCACGCGGTCTCGGTACTTGGTCCAAAATCTCACTCGTGGCGCGATTCTCTCAGGGGAGTTCCTCTCTAAAGTGCCATTTATTCCACGGGCCTTGCTTTATGGGTATTTTCACATTAGCTTTATGGTGTTAATGGCGCAGGTCAGTAATAGTGTAGCACATTTTACTTTCATATTCTTATAATGGCTTCGAGCCCTCGTTGTAGTAAATCCGATTTATTTTCATGTAACTGACTCATTCTGTTGTACTTTTTGCCTTATTTTTATTATTATTTTTATAAGGTTTTATACACATAACGACATGTTAAATTTCAACATTTCTTAACTTGACGTATTGTTTAAATATTAACTGATAGTTTTGAGATTGTTTTTGATATTATGGAAATGTTTTGCCTTGCTAAGGTATCATTTGATAAAAACTCCATATTAAAATTAATACGAATGAATAATTCTAGAAGTTTTATTATATTTTATGGAAATGACATGTTTTTTGCCTTCTTACATTTGATGAGCAAGGCGAAACATGTCATTCCCAAAATATATTGAAAACTTCTAGAAAACAGACGATTTTATTCGTATAAATTACTCAAAAAAAAAGTTCCAATGCCTCTATCGAGAGACTATTAACAAACTTCATTAGCTTTTTTATACAAAATTCGAAACGACAAAATAATGTATTTGTTTATATTTACATTAATGATCGTTGACTATCCCTGTCACATCCCTCTAATGCCTCATAACAATATATTCTACTTGGAATTGTTTAACTACTTGATGGGGAAAAGGTTTACAATATACCTCAGCGGTTTGAGAAGTATGCAAATGGAGTTGGAGGAATTTGACTATTATTCCATCGTCTACAGTCTACACGGGATTAAAACCCGCGTTTGTATTGAAATAATTAAAATTTATCATCTAGAAAAGGGACAGAAGACGATTTTAGACATGACACTATAAAAATAACAATCGATTGCATTGTAAGTCATTATGTTGAAAAATATATCGTCATTATTTTGCAAATTTGGAGAAGTATTCGTGTATTCGAAATAAATCTAAATTATTTTCTGTCTAAACATAAAAAAAAGTGTCGACCTCCACCAAACCCATAATTTCTGTAAACCAGCTCAAGTTTATACTATTTTTTGTCACTACCTTTACCTTCTAACCCTACCATAATAAAATTAAATGTGTCGCTAGCTAATTGTCAGTCGTGTTAATATTGCTCATCATACATTTAGTTAAGATCTAAATATTCTTAATTTTAATACTTCTCATCGTCTTAACTTGTCTTAGGCTACATTTTTACTATCACTGTGTTAAAATATTCTTAGATTTACGTCAATTATTTGCATTCACAAAAAAGACAATGGAACTAATTCTGGAACAAGAACAAATAAAAAAAATCATTATAGCGATAATTGATTATATCAGTATCTTCCTTGAATATCGAAGAATCAATAAACACACTCGAGACCCTGATGCCCACGACTCATTTATCTAACTAAAGTCAGTCGTAGTGGGCAAAGAATTAAACGTAATTTTGAATGCGGAATGTGATTAAATTTATTACGTCTTCCTTTCTTCTATATTCACCTTCACTTTGTGTTTTGGATTCATATTTGAATATATATAATTATACTTTGTGTTGCAACACTTTTTATTTTCACTGAACTCAGACATGTTTCTGTTACAAGTAACCTTTATCAATGTATACAATTTTAACAATCAAATAATACGGTCACTTATATACTAAATGGAGATCAAGTTATGTATAAAAGTGGAAGGGGGTATAATAAGGTTTGAGGAGAGGGAATATGTAACGGGAAAATATCGAGTGGAAGGGATATAATTAGGATTGAGGAGAGGGGAGATGTAACGGAAAAATATTGAGCATGGGAATTGAATTTAAATTGAATTGGTTATTTATTATATTTTCACTACTTTTGATGGCTTTTTTAATTTCTAAAATTTCAAAATTGTTTAAAGTTAGATTTTTATTATTGATATGCAAAATTTCAATGTTACTTGTAACCGAAACATGTCTGAATTCAGTGAAAATAAAAAGTGTTGTAATACAAAGTATAATTATATTTATTCAAATACGTCTTCGTTTGTTTATGTATTCTAAATAATTTGAATCATTCAAATTCTTTTGTTTTGTTCCAGGTGATGTTGATTAGTAATTAAGTGTAGTGGCGTGCAGTGTCTCCAGTGAACCTGCAGGAAGCGCCGTGTTCCCAGTGACCGTGCACTCCCCCAGGGATGGGCGCGCCAGGCCCCAGGCACTAGCTTCATCCTCCAGACGGGATTCTTCTCTGTAAGTCGCCACCTTCTTTAAGCAGCATAAAAAAACTACATCAAGCAAAATACTCCACAATACACACACTAAGAATAAAGTTTTTCAACGCTCGAGAGTGTTAAGATTAGAAAAAAATATATCATTAAATAAATCTCGCGATCACTGTGAATATTTCAGTAAAACCTTTATATTTTTTAACAAACAGGTACTCTTCTACTGTGAAAACGTCAATAAATTTAGAAATTATTCGATATATCGTTTCGTTGTTAGGACTAATTGAGAGGAGTTCTGTGTTTTAAATAAATCAAATTCTATTTTAATTTTAGATAAACTTAAGGCGTTAACACTGAAATTCCACAATGTCGATTTTTTGTGAGTTTATGTCTTTCTCCCGATGATGAAGGTGTAAAGCCTTCGAAATATGACGAGAAAAATAAACTCAAAAGTGGAAAAAACAGTGCTTTAATTCGTAAATAAATTGTCAAATCAAATTCTATTTTACTTTCGACATAATGCATCTGAAGTTTTTCTCCTCAAATATAAATTAAAAAAATTCTCTGTAGTTTATGCGAAATATTATTGTTTATTAAACAAGAACCAATACCTATTAGTTTTTATCCCGTTGAAGATACGTTCATTACCAAATTGGTAAAATTAATTTTAAAAATGTGATTAAAAATTGTTGATTTTCTTTAGGGATTCTTTATTACCTCTTAATACGAAATCAGATTCTTACAGTTAGCCAGTATCTATATAAATAAAACGCAATGTTCGTATGTGTATACCCTATAGACTCAAAAACTACTCGACTGATATCGCTGAAAATTTCCCACTTCGTTCTTGATGGTGCTGGGAGTGTTTAGACAGTAGGACGATTGATTTACCGTGTTACGAATATTTTCAGGGGATGCCGGGTCATATAGCTAGTTGTAACTAAACCTTGAATATTGTTATCCAGAAATCTTAGATCGAGTAGTTTTAAATACAGCAAGGGTAGTCTTATGACGTTTTAATGTATCTTCTCGATTTCCTAACGATTTGAATATCTAATTGAGCGAGTTAACGCTGAGACCAGTTGATATTTGTTGTAATGTTTTTAATTTGGTTATTTCCGCCCGGCGAATATCATCATTGCCTGTGTGCGAGGGGAAGAACGGCTGATTCAGAGTGTGGGTAAACGACCATTACCCCCCGTTGCGCCCCCAGGAGGGGATGGAAAGTAAACTCATCTTAGGTCCCTAACGGTTTTAATGGGATTTTGTGTAATTTAATGTTGGTACCTAATCATTTAATTTTAAATTATTTCGTTACTTAAATTTCTCGATTACCCGCAATTTGAAACCTGTTTATTTTTTTTACTTCACCTAAATTTTGCTGGTTGAGGAAGTGTTACGATCAACGACCTTCGCCTATCGTCAGCGGGACCAACGGAGACAATCTTATTTGCGGTATTAGTGGGAGAGTTTGTGTCCCTAGAATTGGCTTGTTTTAATATATTTTTATGGACTGCTGATAAAGAAAAATGTAGGGTGATCAACGATCATAGAAGTGGTGAAAATTTATGTGAATTTATAAATACATTTTAGTTAAAATGGTATTAAAGTATTGTGGAAATAAACGGAATAAAAAACGTACATTTACAATTTTATAAAACACTATTGTAATAAATTACAAGATTAAATGATCCCTGCACGAGTAATATACTTTACGATGGCTGGCTTAAGATAAAATATTAGGCAATCTCTTTTCTATTCCTATGATTTTCTTTTAAGTTTCAATCCTAGGTATTGGTTTGCAGCAAAGTCTAATATTTTTGGATGCCACTCGGGATTTTTTGATGAGGTAGTTTCCCGTTGCTTTTCACATTTTCCATATTTTTCGTGTGATGTGCAATATGCAAGAGTCGTCAGATTTTTTTTAAAATTCTGTTAATTTATGTATTTTTTTTATTACTATAACAAACAGGTGTTTTTAGAAAAATTCAGCGGTGGTCGCTTCAAGATAATATTTTAAAAGAAATAGTTTTGATAAAAACTAAATATGAATATTATGTATTTAAAAAGTAAATAAAAAAATTATATTAGCTTTATCTTTAGACAAATAATTATTTAAATTGTAACTATACAATAATTTAGAAGTGTGTTTATTAATTTTCCAAATATAATTCATACGTAAGTGGTAATATTCGTACGACCTTTTTGGATATTAAAAATAGTGACTTTCCGGCTCTGAATACTCTATCAACGGTATTTCATTACATATAGATCAGGAAACCACAAAAAACTACCAGCTTATTCAACTTAATTGGGTAGTTTGGGGTAAATGCATTAAAAATTCTTTTGAATTTGTCTAGAAATTTCTTTCATAGAATCGATTGTTTGGTCGGAAACATTTTTTAAAAATATTTGTTAATTTAATAAAATACTAGGTGTTTTTCACGAACTATTTTTTTTTTTATAAATTCTGTTGGTTTTCGTAAATGATTTTTGTATAATAAATTAAACGCGATAAATTTAGAGTTTCATAACATACGTTCCATTATATTTGTCATTTTTTAATAGTCTGTTAATAATTTCTATTTTATAAACCTCATTTAAACCCTCGCATTTCTCAATCTAGAAGTAATCATAACATATATAAAATAAATACATAAAAAGGAAGATGCTGGAATAAAATATCTCACACGTTATGGCGCATCAGATTCCTGTTGGCTACCGTCCCTCCGGAAGACCACCAAAAATATGGAGGGATAGCTGGGAGTCAACTTCCCAAGAGAGGCCAGCCTAACTACAGGAACAGATCAAACGTCTAAAAGAAGAAGAAGACGATAAAATAAAGTAACACTTTTTGCATATTGAACCTTGAAATTGTAATTCTTGATTAAATAATCGTTAATTTTTTTAAGAATTAAAACGTTGTTTTTTTAAATTATTTTTGAGTCTCAAAATTAAAAAACAGTGGTTCAATTTATAAAAAATATCGTTTTGGAATTCCACAGTGTTAACGCTGTAACTGTATCAATATATTTTTTAATTCTACAATTTCTGTAAGTAAATCATCCCTTCGCAAAATAATCCCTTGGACTTTTCACAGTCTTGTTTATATTCATATATTTTTTTTTGAATAGAAATTATCTTCATGCATAATCTTTCATTAGTAACGTTTTTAATCTTGCCCCTCTTAGCCAACCCTTCTACCGAGATTAGTGTTGCATTTTCCGCTTTTGCGTCGTGTTGTGTTTATTTTCCGTTAGTCCCTGTCCCTTGACGGAAAGTCGGTCAAACACAGGCATAAAGGAGGCTATATTTACACGCGGGCTTGGTTGGCAAGGGTGGATCGTAAAGCTTTTCTAGGCTTCAACTACTAATTATAATTAATGTAACATAATAAAGTAATGGGTGTTTGATGTTTTTATCTGGAAGAATTTATTAACGTTAATGCTGTGGGGATGTAACTTACAGCAGAATATCAAGAGAAACGTGGCACTATTAATTCGATAAAATATTAAATGTCGGCCACGTGAGTATTGATAAAATCGTTGTGTACACGATAGAGAAATATGCTAGGATCTAAGAGTGGCGGTCCATGCTTGGTGACTACTTCTTTTGAGAACCGTGTTTTGAGAATTTTGTCGGTTAATTAACATTTTCTACATGTAATGTATTAAATAAATTTATTTTTAAATTTAAGTATTCAATATATCACATTAATGTCATGCTGCTTTTTTTAGTTATTATGAGAAATATTAATTAAATTTTCCATTGTTTTGGCCGAAACACTGATACTTTAACATTATAAATTGTTAAATTAAAAAACTTTGTTTTATGTTTTGTACACAATTGTAACACCTGATGATGCCAATATAGGTTGACGAAACAGCTGTCTCGTAAAATAAAATACAATTGTGATACTTCTTCTTCTTCTCCTTATAGACCTTTGGTCTGTTCCTGAAATCAGGCTGGCCTCTCTTGGGAGGTTGGTTCCCAACTATCTCTCCATCTCTTCGGCGGTTTTTCGGGGGGACGGCAGCCGGTAGGAATCTGATGCGCCACAGCGTGTGGGATTCTGGTGGGATCCAATCTCTGCACGTGCGCATTCCAGTATCTTCTGCGTTGTCTGCCCCATCTCACGACATCCTCCACCTTGCAGATCTCGCGGATAGCCGTGTTCCTCACCCTATCTCGATTGTGATACATAAAACAATTTTTTTTGGTTTAACAATTTAGAAAGATTAATAAATATAAAAATAAAATAAAAATTCCGACGTATTGAATAGTGTTTATTTTACACATATACCGATTTTTAGATGCAACGTAGTTTGTAGACGTTTACCACATTCTGCTTACCAATATAACTTTCATAAAGTTTCACTAACAAAGGTTTTTATAAAGATTTTTCTTATATTTTCATTTTCATTTTTTATTTAATTGCGCGATGAGTCGCAACTGTTGGATACACGTAGCCCGCAGCGCCAGCGCGGGATAAGCCGGTACCGTACTGAGCTTAATGAAGAGATTCCCGCTTTTTAAGAGCTTTGACATTTTAATTTTCCGCGTTGCCCCATTAAGCTGTACTGGTGTGCACACGGACGTGGAGGTGCTCGCATGCTCTGGGGTCGCTGTGTTGCAATACAGAAAACACACATTCCAACGGGAGATTTGATTATTTTTCAGCCTAGTAACACTTTTAAACACTGCAAAATTCACGCTACGTCGGAGTGCCTTCTTATCATTAATGGTTCAGTGTGTGAGTAGATCTTAATAGGCGGGCCACACTGTGATAAACAAGCTGGTTTGAAACCAAAATTTGTATACTGAATGTTATTACTCAAACTTAAACCATGTTCTAGACGTAGTAAAAACGTCGATTTTAGTAAACCATGAGTTAAACCGCGGATGTTTCTGCATACGGTTATCCTTTCAAGTAAAATTCAAACTATTCAACAAACATGGTACGTTTATCTCTCTTCCTCGCATTATTTTACCCGGCGTAGAATGAGATAGAAGCCCTATACAAGACAAATTTTATGTTTGTTCTAGTCTGGCTCGTTGGTGGAAACCGATGTTTATCACAGTGTGGCCCGTCTTTAATTCTAGAACGAATTCCGCCATCTCATGCCAGATCTTTACTTATTGTTCTGAAGTATTATGTTTATGCTGTAATAAATCTGTTTTTTCTTGCTTCAAACATATAAATTTATGCCAGATGATCAGTTTCATCATGTGTAATTCTAGATATATTTAAAAATTATGTTTATTTTCTTCTTCCTCTTAGTTTAGGTCTATCCTGGAATGATGATGTCAAACCATCTCTCCATCTCTTCGGCGGCCTTCCTGGTTATCTCTTGCTGCTTGGGTTTTCATCTTTAACAATTTTTGCAATTCTTGTATTCTCCATGCGGTCCACGTGGTCTCTCCAAAAACGCCTTCTGCTTCTTCCCCATCTCACTATGTCTTCAACACCACAGACAGACCTTATCGTTTCATTTCTAATCCGATATCTGAGGGTTTTGCCTGCGATGGAGGTTAGGGTTCTCATTTCTGCTACTCTGAGAAGGAAGGAATGTTTATTTTAATTTTTTTAATAACTAACTAACTAACCATCACGCCGTCTCCCCGAAGGGGTAGGCAGAAAGAATGGACTGTCACACTTTTCTTTCCTGACATATTTCTCTCGCTTCCTCAACATTCATACATCGTGTCATGTACGCGCGTCGATTTCTTTGACTCCTTACATGGCCGACATTCAATATTTGATTAATTTGATTGTGCCACGTTTTCCTCGATCTTCTTCTATTTCTGGTTCCATTTACATCGATAACATATTTTTTTTTTACCATTCTTTCTTCATTCATTCTTTCCATCTGTCCAAACTATCTAAATGATCCTTTCATTATTTTGTTCATAACATAAGAAATATACAAATCAGGTATAATAAGACAATAGCATAAGATTAAGAAAAAACAAACAAACCAAGTATAATATCAAGTCGAAAGTATTTTCTTTCAGTCCAATTATGGATTAACATGATTTTTTTCGAATTTTATAGTTGTTTCGTCTTATTTAAGCGATGTCAGACATTACCCATATTACTCGTGAAGATGATCCATTAAAAAGCGAGAATATTTTAACATGGACGGGTACTTGAGAACCTTTTTGAATGGAAATTTAATGCCCGAAAAGATGTTAACATGTTCCCGGGGAAACTGCCTCCACAGTAGTACGACAACCCTAACATTCACACGTAAAACGGAATGAAGACTCGGGGGAGTAAAACTACACAACTCGACGAAAGGTGTATTGCCGTAGTATTTTTCATTTTCAACGTCCTGGTTTTATTTTTTATTTTTTAAATCACGTCTTCTCATGCGAAGATAGTCAAACGTAGCAATACCTACATTTTACATATTATGTATGGCAGTGGGGTATGAACCAACTGTTCGCCCACTGGTACATGGTATTTATTTCCAGTTTTTAACTGTTACTTTTCCACCCGCGTTCTCGACGATTTTAATTACGAGCATTTCGCTGACTGCTTTTTGCAATCTTATTAAATGTCGCGTTACTCGAATGGGTGAGTTTAACGGTCTTGGCAAAAAAATATATCAGTTACTGCAGTTTTATTTTTCTGTTAAATTGTAAACCAGCTTTCTTCTAGTATAATATAGGAATGTGTTAAATTAGTATTTTAATTTATTTTAGTAGTTTGACGGTTAATAGGTCTTGATAAATCATAGGCAACGGCTTAGAAAAGTCTTCTTCTTCTTCCTTATTGTAGACCTATGTGGTCTGTTCTCCAGAGTGTTGCTCCTCCTGTAAGGTAAATTCCCAGCTGTCCTTCCATCTTTTAGGTCTTCCACGAGGACGAGTCCCATGAGGCTGATTATGCAATGCAATATAGGGGAGTCTGGTGGTGTCCATTCTTTGAACATGACCGTACCAGTCCCTTTTTCGCTGTCTGCTCCATCTTATAATATCCTCAACCTCACATATCTATCTTATTCTGGTGTTCCTCACGCGATCTCTCAGTGTCTTGCCTGCTATCGTCCTCAGTGTCTTCATTTCGGAAGTCCTCAAAACTTGTTTGGTCCTTACTGTGTCTGCCCTTGCTTCGACGCCATATGTTATTATTGGTCTTACGCATGTTTTATAGATTCTCATCATACTCTTAATGGCCATGTCTTTGTTTTTCCATATTGTGGATTTTAGAGCCCCAGAGAGTAACTTAGAAAAGTAATATTGTAATATATACACGACACAATACTAAAAAATGTCAACCAGTTATGGCACCGCAATTCCGTCTCGGAATCACTGTTTTTCGCTTTTACTGTCACTAAGACGGCTTTAATGGCAGCGAGTTTCCGAAACCGTTCGAAGCCATAAAATCTTCTTCAACCTGCTGTAGATTTTATAGTCTGTTGTTGCAGGCTGCTGAATTCCAGCTATCTCTTAATCGTTTTGGGGGTCTCCCTGGTGGATGCAGTCCATCTGGTCTTCCATGCAGAGCTATATATAGAATTATTGTAGGATTCATTATCTGTACATGCTGGTACCAGTACCGTCGATATTATCGCCTCCATCTGGCACACATCTTAAACGTCACAGGACTTTCGGATGTTGTATTCCTTCCAAGACCACGCAAAGTCTTACTAGGAATAGCACGTAGTGTTCTCATTTCTGTTCACTCGCTCAATGCTATTTTTGAGGATAGGTTTTATTTTTGTGTTTTCAATAATAATTTCGTGACAAATTTAAACAACAAACCATCACGCCGTTCCCCAAAAGGATAAGCAGAGAGAATGGACCGCCACACTACTCTATCCTCTATCCTGACACACGTCTCTAGCTTCCACCACATTCATACAGCTGGTAATACACGAAAGTCGATTTTTCCTACTTCTAACATGGTCGGCCTTTAAAATTTTATTGATTTGGTACATATCCTACAATTCCTTCTCTCTCTGCTCTACATTCCTTCCTAATATCAGCATTTGAAACTTTTTCGTACATCGTTTTACCACAACTACGTCAAAGGAATCTCATCTCTACCGCATTTATTCTGCTCTCATCCTTCTTCTGCCAGTTCCATGCTGCGCTTCCACAACTGGAACTACTCCAATCGCCAACTTTTAATAATGTTGTCATTTAGAATGTGGCTATTAAATTAAAAACAAACCATCACGCCGTTTCGCCGCAGGGGTAGGAAGGGAGAATGGACCGCCACACTACTTTATGCTGGCAAACCTCTCTAGCTTCCTCCACATTCATACAACGAGTCATATACGCACGTCGATTCCTCCGACTTCTAACATGACCAACCTTTAAAATTTGATTAATTTGGTCATGCTTTCCTCGGTCTGCCTCGACTCCGTATTCCATTTACACCATTAAAGTATACTTTCTTAACCATTCATTCTCCATTCATGCGTTCCATATGTCCGATAATTAATTAAAACATTTAATAATATTCACGTATCCAAGTTTTTCGGATTTAACAATGGATTAACTGAAATCTTCTTTTAGTTCTTCTTAGTTTAGGTCGTATGACCTGTTTATGACGGTGAGCTGTCCTGGGATGATGATATCCATCCATCCCTCCATCCTAAAATAATAACAACAACAACAACAACAAACCATCACGCCGTTTCCCCGCAGGGGTAGGCAGAGAGAATGGACCGCCACACTACTCTATCCTGGCAAACCTCTCTAGATTCCTCCACATTCATACAACGAGTCATACACGCACGTCGATTCCTCCGACTTCTAACATGACCAACCTTTAAAATTTGATTAATTTGGTCATGCCATGTTTTCCTCGGTCTGCCTCGACTTCGTACCCCATTTACATCATTAACGTATAATTTCTTAACCATTCTTTCTCCATTCATGCGTTCCATATGTCCGATAATTAATTAAAACATTTAATAATATTCACGTATCTAAGTTTTTCGGATTAAACAATGGATTAACTGAAATCATCTTTTAGTTCTTCTTAGTTTAGGTCGTATGACCTGTTTATGACGGTGAGCTGTCCTGGGATGATGATATCCATCCATCCCTCCATCCTAAAATAATAACAACAACAACAACAAACCATCACGCCGTTTCCCCGCAGGGGTAGGCAGAGAGAATGGACCGCCACACTACTCTATCCTGGCAAACCTCTCTAGCTTCCTCCACATTCATACAACGAGTCATACACGCACGTCGATTCCTCCGACTTCTAACATGACCAACCTTAAAAATTTGATTAATTTGGTCATGCCATGTTTTCCTCAGTCTGCCTCGACTTCGTACCCTATTTACATCATTAACGTATACTTTCTAAACCATTCTTTCTCCATCCATGCGTTCCATATGTCCGAACCAACGCAGCGATCCTTTCATAATTTTGTTCATTATACCTTCTTCCGCTCTACATTCCTTTCTTATATCAGCATTTGAGATTCTGTCGTATATCGTTCTACCACACATACGTCTTAGGGACCTCATCTCTACCGCATTTATTCTACTCTCATCCTTCTTCTGCCAGTTCCATGCTAAAATAATAATGGTTAAAAAAATATGAAATCGGTGTTAATGAATCAATGTGCACTAAAAAAATGCTGAAATCCGTTGTTTGTAAAATATAATATTCTACTTAGTACATATTGTATTAGGTATTCATTGTATCCGCCCCCCGAGACGGGAAAATCGTTAATGCGTTGACCCAATACCGCAGTTTCTGTCGGCCGAGTCCCTGCCCCCCGTATTAGCATATCCAACGGGAGGCCCGCCGTGGAGGCATACTAAGTGACCCATTCTAGCCCAGGCCGTACGGCCTCTACCAATTAAGATGAGGTCCGATATAAAGATATAACATAATTGCAGCTCAGTGGCGCGATGTGTTTTTTTTAATTTTATTTTATTTTTATTTTATTTAATTTATTAAAAAAAAAAAACAATTGGGTTATATGGTTACATTTTTAGATCTTACTATTAATTATGTATTGTTTCAGATATTTTTTATATTGAGTTGTAGTGAGATTCCTTGTGTCTTTTGGTAGTTCATTGTAAAGTTTCAGTCCATTGTTCAATATCCTTGATTGTCCTGTCTTAGTTCGTGCAATCGGTAAGTGATATCTGTCACAATTCCTGGTCCAGTGTCTGTGTATGTCTGAATTTTTAGTTAATTTGTAGGTGCTGTCCGTTGTCTTTTCCATGGTCACTCTGTGTAAAATTTTTAAGGTCTCATCTTTGGTCAGGTCTGATATGTCCATTTGTTTTGTTTGTCTGTAAACTTGTATGGTTGGGGTAAGGTAGTCAATGTTATATGCTAATTTTATTATTTTATTTTGTTGTCTTTGGAGTCTGGAGATGTCCTTTTAATGGTATGTATTAAGTTTATTGACAATCTGAATTTTTTTTAACTCTTTTTACTTTTGTTATGAAATATGTCTCCAGCAGACTCAACAAGGCAATGGGAGCTTTCACAATGCTTCGCCCTGTATGGCGTTCCAGGATCATTTCGAGAAAGCTCAAGCTCAAAATATTCAACTTCTTCTTCTCTTCTTCGCGTGCCATATCAGATCCCCCCGACGTTGGCAATCACTCCGGCGAAGGCTTCTCTATCTTGCGCAACCCGGAACAGCTCCCCCACATGTCTCATCCCGCTCCAGTCTCTTATGTTGCACAGCCAAGACGTTTGCCTTCTACAAGGACCACGCTGCCCCTCAATTTTTCCCATCAGTATTAGTTGGAGCAAACTGTATTTATCTCCCTGCAGAATGTGACGCAGATGTGAAATCCGCAATTTTAACGTCCTAATATTCAACAGTAGCGTTAAAAGCGTACTGCTGTACGGATGTGAGACTGGGAACAACGTTATTGGAAAATTCCATGTGTTTATAAATAGGTGCCTTCGCTCAATATTCAAAATCTATTGGCTCCAAACAGTTTCAAATGCCACTCTCTGGACCATGGCAGGCGAAAAGCCGATCAGAGAACAAGTCGCTAGACGCAAATGGCTATGGATCGGGTCCCACCCTGAGACGGAACCCAGCCTGCATCACTCAGGACGCACTAGACTAGTTCCCTATGGGGGAAAGAGGAAGCTAGGCAGACCTAGAGTCACCTGGAGAAGAGCCCTGCAGGATGAGGTCAAAGAAGCAGGCCTCACTTGGGAAGATTTAGGCATCAGCCATGCGATAGAGTCGGGTGGAGAAGGTAATGCATATAGGCTATGCACCACGGAGATGTGAAAGGACAAGAAGAAGATGAAATATTTCTCCATTAGTAATAAATGAACCGTTTACATGAGTAAATATTCCTGAATAGTGTACATGTAATATAAGCTATATGTAATGTACATGGATTTTAGATGTTTCGATATAATTATGATAAATATTTTATAACTGATTTTTGAAAATACCATTACACAATATCAAGATATATTCATCATATAAGGAAAATAATTAAATTTATTTGTTGTTTTTTGAATTCGTCTTCTTTCTTCGTTTCCTCATTACTGAGGGTCGTGATCTATGGAACTGCCCATGGCTAAAACAAAACGTCTCCAATCCTCTCTCTCCGCAGTTTGCACCGTCATACTATTTATATTCACAATATAAACATTTAATTTTATTTAGAAGAGTTTTCTATGACTTGCATGTGAGAAAATTGCCATTTAATTTTATTTCGAAGAGTTTTCTACGACTTGCATGTGAGAAAATTGGGCGTCACTGCGAGTAAACGCTTGTATTCCCACTACATAATAACATCTCTCCACCCTCCAATTTGCAGTGCAAGCATACTCACTGAAACCGGGATATTATTATGAAATTTCCCGCGTCCCGTTCGTTCGCGAACATTCCACCGAGAAACGTGTTGAGTAGCCCCCACACACAAGGCTAAACTATCTTTGACAAACGTTTGACGAACTTTCGCAGAGTTTGAGCGAACTTAATGCAAATGTGTCTGACTAACGTTCGAAGTTTACTACGCTCAAAATTATAACAGACTAGCTGACCCGGCAACGCTTCGCTATTGCTATATTAGAGTATATAAATACTCGTACACCCAATATATATTAAAGAAATACAATGAAAGTTCAATATCAATTATTTTATTGGATAAAATGACATGTGTATAGGTGCAAGAATGTGTGTATCCTAATTCAGTTCATATCTTTAAAACATTTGTTTAATCCAAGCAAACTTGCTGTGAACTTGAATAATACTAATGTGAATTGAACAATTGAAGGCTGGGCATTACCAAGGTGGCAAGTTTGCAAAAAGTCTGAAATGAGTTTTTGATGCCAATTGGTCTTAAACATAGCTGTGCAAAAGCGCGTTATGATTTAATAATATAGTGTAGTTCAAACGTTACCCTAAAGATGCCACCCAAAAAAAAGTTTATATATATCTTTTTCAGCTTTATGTTTAAACCATTAAACGTCCAGTCTTAATTTTTTTCCTCAATATTTTAAGTGAAATTAAAAAAACAAATAAATATACTATATCACATTTGCATAAAACATTCATACATATACAATTCATATCCGTTCACTCCTGGGCGTAGGCCTCCTCCATCTGCTTCAATGTCTGTCGATCCTGGGCAACACGCATCCAATGTCGTCCCTCCATCGAAGTTGAGGACGTCCTGGGTTTCGGGTTGCACTTCATCTACGCATATATCGAGGTGTGGGATCCATCCTCTGCACACGCGCATTCCATTATCTTCTGGGTTGTCTGCCTCATCTCATGACATCTTTCAGCTTGCAGATTTCACCGTTTCATGTTACCTAGAAATAAAAGGAAAAATATTAAATTAATATAGTGTAGTTCAAATGTTACCCTAAAGATGCCACCCAAAAAAAAGTTAATATATATCTTTTTCAGCTTAATGTTTAAACCATTAAACGTCCAGTCTTAATTTTTTTCCTTAATATTTTAAGTGAAATTAAAAAAACAAATAAATATACTATATCACATTTGCATGAAACATTCATACATATACCATTCAAGGTCATAATAATGCTCTT
Source organism: Lepidostoma basale (assembly GCA_022606425.2). NCBI lineage: Eukaryota > Metazoa > Arthropoda > Insecta > Trichoptera > Lepidostomatidae > Lepidostoma > Lepidostoma basale. Next base: position 7,894 of record JAHDVF020001099.1, on the reverse strand, counting down.
AGAAATACAATGTTTAGAGAAACAAAACCCTTGATTTTGATGTCCATTAGATGAAGCTAATAATGCACATTCACTTAACCAATGACGAAATTTGTAAATTTGTGTGATGTCTGGAAATATACATTGAATCAATTCTCCTTTGGAGTGTGATTCTACAGAAATCAGTTGATAATTTAAAGCATTCATTCCATACAATGAACTTTCATTGTTGCAGAATTTTACCCATTCCAGAAATATTTAAAATGTTGCATGTAGGTGTTTCAATGTTTTGTATCATCATCATCATGAGCCTATATCCGTTCACTCCTGGGCGTAGGCCTCCTCCATCTGATTCAATGTCTGTCGATCCTGGGCAAAACGCATCCAATGTCGTCCCTCCATCGAAGTTGAGGACGTCCTGGGTTTCGGGTTGCAGTTCATCTATCATCAGGGCTGCGAGCGGCATGCCATTTTAGCGCTGCCACTCTTCCGATGATGTCCGACACTCCTGTTCTGCCTCTAATAGTGGAATTAAACCAATTAATCCAACCTGTACATACCATTTCAAAATTAGTTCATAAATATAACAATCTTCCTGGGCGTAGGCCTCCTCCATCTGATTCAATGTCTGTCGATCCTGGGCAAAACGCATCCAATGTCGTCCCTCCATCGAAGTTGAGGACGTCCTGGGTTTCGGGTTGCAGTTCATCTATCATCAGGGCTGCGAGCGGCATGCCATTTTAGCGCTGCCACTCTTCCGATGATGTCCGACACTCCTGTTCTGCCTCTAATAGTGGAATTAAACCAATTAATCCAACCTGTACATACCATTTCAAAATTAGTTCATAAATATAACAATCGGGTGTGGGATCCATACATGCCAGTATCTTGCGTTGCGTGCCCCATCTCACGACATCTTCCACCTTGGAGATATCGTGGATAGCCGTGTTCCTCACCCTATCTCAAAGAGTCTTTCCTGGTATCATCCTTAGCGTCGGCATCTCTGCAAAAATCAAATAATTATATTAAAATGAGCAGTATATTTAAAAAAAAAACACTCGATCATTGTAAGATTGGCGTGGGAACATCAGACCATTTGGAAATGTTATATTAGTGGATTTTTCCAACTGAGGCAGCTAATGCTGTATGTAAGGATATGTTTACCTATCACAGCATAACAGAGAAAAACTAAAACAGCTGAAGTAAATCGTCTAATCCAAAAGATATTATAGGTTATCGCCCTGCCAGAACAATTTTACATTAAAATAACTAACTAACTAACTAACCATCACGCCGTTTCCCCGAAAGGGTAGACAAAAAGAATGGACTGCAACATTTTAATCGATGCTGCACTCCATTCTTCTCTTTTCGCCAACGCGAGAGACGCGGTGTGATGGGTTGCGAACCTCATCGCCACCAATAGGCATCTCCCGCGCACACTTCAATCATTCAACGTCTACATAATAAATCTAAAACAAATTATACAAAATACAATGATATAAAATTAAATAACACATAAAAATAATTTAACACATAATGTTCTTTTAGATGGTGCACTTGTCGTCAGCTGGACGATCCGGACATTTGTGTTTATTTAATTTTTTATTCCACTGTTTTAATTTTAATTAGGCACTTAAAACAATCCAACACCAGCAAAAACTTGAAAATTTGATTGAAGAATTTATTCAAATTGTCATTGGAACAAATGAAAAATTTATTTTTACACCTGTCAAAATTCTTTTTATAAACGAAAAAACTTGTATTATTTTAACATCAGAAGAGTGAAAACGTATTTCGTGTCACAAATAACTATCACAAAGTGCGGCAACAATCAAATTGACCAAAACAATTCACTTATACAGGAAATATCTCCAAATTGACAGGAGCACCACATGAATCAAATATTTTTTTTTAAATCAGAACCAGAACCAGATTCCTTGCAGGATTTGCGAATTTATTCGTTGGGTATCCTATCTCTAACGGTTCTCCCCACAATAAAATAACATTATTAAAATAGATTATACCAATTCATAGAATTGTTACTTAGAATTTAACGTTTTTCCATGTATTCATAACATAACCTAAAATAATACGTAAGTAAAACGATAGGTATGTAATTTCATTTCTATCTATATAAATTCGATATAATTTAGAACTAAAACTTTGAAATATGTAATGCGGAAATATAATCTGTATTCATTTCAACGGCAAAATAGAATAAACTGAAGATATATATGAATTAGAAATATAAATATTTTACTTACGAAACTAACACGCAATTCAAATTTGACATTTCAGAGATAGGGATGGGCAATCCGCTCACGAGTCGACTCAAAGATTCGAATCTTTTTGGTGAGCGGGTGAGCGATGATCCATAAAAAAAAGAGCGGCAGCTCAATGATCCGCTAGGTCAGGGGGGTCGGCAAAATTATTAGCCAAAGAGCCAAATGCGTACTTTACAACGATTTAAAAAAAAATTGAGAGCCAAATATGTTTATTGATTTAGATAACCTTTATTATAATTTTTGCACTTCATTCAATTACGGGTACACTGAATAAAACATTATTTCATACTTCTTCCTGTGATGAAGGCGACCAGCCTTCTCTCCATCTCTTTGGTGGTCATCCTGGTGGTCGACGGCCCTCTGGAGTCTCTTGCATCACGATATTAGGAATTCTTGCTGGATCCATTCTCTCGATGTCTCTGCCTACTCCATCTCACTATGTCTTCAATGTTGCAGGATTTGCGAATTTATTCGTTGGGTATCCTATCTCTAACGGTTCTCCCCACAATAGGTCGCAGTCTGGTTCTGACAGTGTCTGTTCTTGCTTTGATTCCGTATGTTATTATGGACCTGATGCATGTTTGTTTGTTGTTATTCTTAATTTTAGGCACAATTCCATGTTCTCATCAATAAGACGACTTCGTAGTTTACTCTTGTTAAAATTCATGCTTGAATAAAATTGTCCGCATGAATATGTAGAAGCGAAAAGCGAAAGATCAGCAAGAGTCAGTAATACTATTTCAGGCGTTGAAGATGATGACTAAAAATCTTTGAATTGGCGATGATGATTAAGAGTTTTAGCTAAACCGGAATTGATAATCGTAATCACCAATTCCATAACTTTACAATTTTCTTCTGGAAATGTCTGCGGACAGAGCGTTCTTGATGAATGATGCGATGGTAAGCAAGTATCTCGCGATTTTTTTTTCTTTCAACAAACCCCTTCGGCTCCGGAGCCGCATTTTGCCGACCTCTGCGCTAGGTGAATCATATATTATTGCAAAAGAGTCGACGAACGGTTCCGCTCAGTAAAGTGAGCCGATTCTTCTTGATAATTATCGAGCGGCTCCGGAGCCGCATTTTGCCGACCTCTGCGCTCGGTGAATCGTATATTATTGCAAAAGAGTCGACTATTTTTAGTGATCTCTTTAAGGGATCTGAGCTGAATGGTTCCGCTCAGTAAAGTGAGCCGATTCTTCTTGATAATTATCGAGTCGTTTGTCAAAAAAGTTGTTTGTCGTTGTGAATTTTTTTTTTAGCTCATCGACAAAAAATTTATCCTGGTGAATTTTTTTTTTACCGGAATCAACTTTTTTGGTCGAGGAGCAAAAAAAAAGGTCACTAAAATAATTTCAAACTTTGAACGACTCAAAATGGTGAACCGTGGATCGTTAAAAAGAGTCGGCTCACTTTGCTGAGCGGAACCGTTCAGATCAGATCCCTGAGATGAGTCGTTTTGCCCATCCCTATACGTGCGTATATTTTTCAGTTCAAAGGAGCGACTAATTTCATATCTGACCACGCAAAGAGTCAAAAAAGCCACTAATTTGCATCTTATCACGCCAAGCGAATATAGACTCTAAAGATCGATACTCAGGTGATACGAACATGAAGGTCTATACTCGCTCGCACTACGAAAATTTATAAATTTACAAAGTTAATTAGAGCTCGATTAATAACAAAAATATGCCTATGCCCACCTATGTCTATCTATTAAGGAAGTGTATCAATATGAAAACGATCTGCTTAGGAATAACCCCGGAATTAGTCCACACACACCGGAAGATCGCCTTTTATTTATATAGATAAACCATTTGGATTAAGTGATATCAAGTACTTTCTAGATAACTTTAAAATATTTACGATTATTTTGTTGTTTTGTAAATGTGATACATTGGACCCCTATGGGGGGAAAGAGAAGAGTCACTTGAAGAAGAGCCCTGCAGGACGAGGTTAAGGCAGCAGGCCTCACTTGGGATTATGTTAGGCATCAGGCATGCGATAGAGTCGGGTGGAGAAGGTTCCTTGAGGCCCTATGCACCACGGAGGTGTGACAGGACAAAAAGAAGAAGAAGAAGAAATGTGATACATAGAATACCAAATGTACGTGACGAATTTTTTATGAACGATTAGAGAACGAAACGAACGTTTTATATGAATAAATATAAACTAAAAAAAAACGTTGTTTTAATACATAAAAATATCGTCATTGTAGAATTACACAGTGTCAACGCATTATATCTATGAAAATATAAAATATATTTTTTTAATCATATATTAATGTCACTTAATTGAAATTTTTTGGTAGAAGTTCGTTGTAAATAATTAAACCAGAAGATGACAGAGAGCTACCGAAACTGGTCGGAACTAAAAACCAACTTTAATTAAACTTCTTTATTTCGACAGCGACCAGTTTCGCCAGGCCCCCTGCCATCGACAGACTGGTCTGTCGGTCGGTTTATACTGATCAGTCTGTCGATGCCAGCGAGCCTGGCGAAACCGGTTGCTGTCGAAATAAAAACAAAAGTGGAAGTAGTTAAAAAAACATCGTTTTATTTAATTATTATTTAAATTGTTATATTTAAATATTCTTGAATAATCCTCGAATATTTTGCGTGTTCGGCCGAATGTGTAGGACCTACAACACGGGGTGTGTCTTACTTGTAAGCGAAATGAGCTCTTGGAATTGACGTGGGACCTTTTTGTATGATCAATATTTTTATTACAAAAAAAAAAACGTTTTAGTATTCAAGTGCGTATTCATAAATAACGTTTCGTAAAATATTGTGTCCTTATCTTAGGTCCGTTGTACATTGTGTTATGTATAGCGTTCGCGGAATTGCCTTTTTTTCGTATTAATTTATTTCTTTCTTCATACATTTGTATTTCACATACACGTTCAACATTACAAAAGGACGCACGATTTGTGGGTTATCTCGTTTTATTGTAAGGACATCTCTTTGTTTTTTTTTCCTTTTAATATTTGCCTTTTAAACCTTAAGTTATGATATCTTTGAAAGGTATCGCATTTGGCACATCCGCTATGTTTGCTCGAGACGAGGGTCAGTTAGTCCTTTGTGAAGGGTGGATAGGGCAGCGTTTTTCTTGTGGTTATTTCATTAAGCACGTTCGAAATTTAACACAACGCGGGGTGGTTGCCCATCCGTAGAAGAATATTTTTGAATTTAAAAGTACCTGTCAGTGATGTGCGCGTGACCCGTAATTGAAAAGCTCCCCCCCCCCCCGTCTGGCGCCCCAACGCCACCACTCTCAGAGCGCTCATGCGCGTCAGTATTTATTTTACAACGGGTTTCGCTCTTACAACATAGTAAACACAACCTAAACTCATCTCGTATTTACTCCCAACACAAATCGTAATTTTATTCTGGGTATTTCTTACAGAAAATACAAGAAGTGATTGCAATGCGAATAAAAGTGTTATGGACAGAACAATGAAAAGTTTATTAATATGGTAAGACACATGGAAATAATGAATGAAGAAAGTATGTGTTAACGATGTACCGTATTTTTCGTACCATAAGACGCAATCAACCAAAAATGGGGTGCGTCTTATAGTCTGACGCGTCTTAAAACATTTTTTTCCTACAAATTGATAGATAAATTTTGGGGTGGGTCTTATCGCCCGATGCGCCCTATCGTCCGCAAAATACGGTATATGGAACAAGAAATAGAGTAAGAGGAAAACATAACTCGATTAAATCAGTCAAATAATATATGTCTGCCACGTAAGAAACCGGAGAAATCGACGTGCGTGCATGATGCCATGTTAGAATATTTAGAAAGCGAGAGAAGTATGTCAGACGAGAACAATATGGCAATTCATTCTTTATGCCTACCCCTTCGGTGAAATACGATGTATGAATGCAGAGGAAGCGAGAAGAGTATGTCGGAATATGTGGTGGTATACTTAGTAAGGATGTTCTATAATATCTATAATTTGTTAATGTCGGAGGAATCGACGTGCGTGTATGACTCGTTGTATGAATGTGGAGGAATCTAGAGAGGTTTGACAGGATAGAGTAGTGTGGCGGTCCATTCTCTCTGCCTACCCCTGCGGAAAAACGGTGTGATGGTTTGTTTGTTTGATGTATTGTAAAAAAAATAATAGTAAATCTATTCATTTTCAAAGTAACTTATTTCATGTCGACTGTTGCTTAGGCATCATTGTATATTTATTATTATCAATTAAAACGTTTTTAAATATATACACATTTACGTTCAACTACTGAATCGTCTCTTTACCGCTTTTCATATATTTCGGAATTTATTTGTTTTAGCAACGAATGAATGTTGTGTCGAGCGTATATTGCAGAGTTTTTTTTGAATCGCGTTTTGTTTGGAGTAGTTCTAATTTAGTCGGAACACAATATTCATTCACTATTCAGATTTGTTTTTTCAATTATTCCATTGGACAAGATAACCTGCGCTTTCGGATTCACGCTGCTGTCGAGCTAAAGTGCATTTTACTCGCAAATTCGTTGTAACATTCTCACCTGTGCAGAGAGTAATTAAAATGTCTGCGCATTTTACTGGTCTGGATTGTGCGAAATTGAATTTCAAATGTTTTGCGCGTTTACTGTACATATTAAATCTTAATAATTTATTACGTTAATCTTGTTAATTTATTAACGTTTCTATAAGTGATACTGAAATAAATACAAAGTAAATTTGAAGATTACAGGTTCATCACATTAAGAAATCTAACTATAAGAAATCTCTAATCTAATAAGAAATCTCCAGAGAGGTAGGCAGAGAGAATGAACCGCCACATAGTTCTGTCCTGATATACCTCTCTAGCTTCCTCCACATTCATACATCGTAACACGGGTGAGCTCTTCTCGATCTCAAGCTGTAGTACCTCGCACGGTTCTGAGTATCGTCCTCACTCGAGCCATTTCTCCGCAAGACGCTATTGCACTGAATCATCCACGTGTTTCTAGGCCTTCCTTCTAGGATGGTTGACGAGGAAGAAAAATGTATGTATACTCGTATACTATAAATATTCTTTAATTTTCAATAGTTACAAAAAAACTAACTAACTAACCATCACGCCGTTTCTCCAGAGAGGTAGGCAGAGAGAATGACCCGCCACATAGTTCTGTCCTGATAGACCTCTCTAGGTTCCTCCACATTCATACATCGTAACATGCATGATCGTCGATTCTTCTGATTACGAATGTTAATTAAGAAATCTATCAGAACATAATTCAAATGGCTCATAACTAAGTAAGCAAGCTTACTTGACTACTAGTTAACGGAAAAATAATAAGTTTCAGCATTTAATTACATTTCGTAATAATGTTTGCGGTTTTTGTTGTATTTTTTTTTTATGAAAATTAATTATACACATTTGTTTATGTATTGAAATATTTATAAAATAAAATTAAAACGATAAAAGTATAATACTTAAATCAATTCAAGAACGTGTTAGGTGCAGAGTTTTTCAGCAAAATTAATTTTAGACTTCCGGATACATCCATAGGGTAATAACTACCCCCGGGCATCTCAAAACAATATGTGATTCATATGTACGCAAATCTCTTCATCTTAGTTATTTTGTAGCATTTTATTCGAAATGAAAGTGATATCAAAAGCTTTTTCATAGTCTA
>JAHDVF020001098.1:0-26435 GCA_022606425.2 Lepidostoma basale | reverse complement strand
AAGATCGTCAGATCTATTAAAAGTTCGTCAGATCTATTAAAGTTCGTCAGATCTATTAAAAGATCGTCAGATCTATTAAAAGATCGTCAGATCTATTAAAAGATCGTCAGATCTATTAAAAGATCGACAAATCTATTAAAAGATCGTCAGATCTATTAAAAGATCGTCAGATCTATTAAAAGATCGTCAGATCTATAAAAAGATCGTCAGATCTATTAAAAGATCGTCAGATCTATTAAAAGATCGTCAGATCTATTAAAAGATCGTCAGATCTATTAAAAGATCGTCAGATCTATTAAAAGATCGTCAGATCTATTAAAAGATCGTCAGATCTATTAAAAGATCGTCAGATCTATTAAAAAATCGTCAGATTTATTAAAAGATCGTCAGAATCGTCAGATCTATTAAAAGAAGAAGAAGAAGATCAAATCAGTTTATTTCTCTAAGCTATTACAAACAAAAAATAAAGTTTAAAGCATCTATTGAGAGCAGGTAAAATATAATAGCGTATACCGTGGTGTACCGTGGTCATCAGTTGGTGTGCCGCGGAAAAAAGTCAACGTTTTGTGAAGATAGTACACCTAAAAATAGCTGACAGCTATAAGAGCGAGGCGCTTTATTACGCGAGGGGCGGGACAGCCTCACCCGCGTGGCGCGCCTCGCTCACAAGCTATCGCCGAACGCAGCACGCATGCGTATCGAGTAAGTACTTGTATTTACTCGTTTAGTTATAAATAAACATTGATTTTTCTTTGGTGTACCTCTAAAATTTCTTGATTTGATAGGTGTACCTTGAACACAAAAAGTTTGCGGAACACTGATATATAATATAATACCAGGAAAGCATGAGAGATGGTTCGATTTTAGGAATACAAAATACTCAAGAGTATTTGTCTTCTGAACGTACTTACACTTATATGAAAGACATCGATCTCCGAAGCGATAATGTTCAGCAGTTTGATTGGTCTCCCCACCGGCATCACCAGAGGCAGATCGGTTCTGCATGTTGGGAGATAAAACAGTCTGTGCTGACGCTATCGAAGATAACCATCCGGAACACAATGATGGATACCCTCCAAGATGACGGAATTCTCTAGGAATCCTGTGATTTGTCATCATAAGAGGACTTCCAGCCTTATTTTCCCTGTAACCGAACGGATATAACAATTTCAATTCCTTTGGTGCAATTTGCCTAGTGGTGAGATATTCGATATCCATAAACTACATGGGGTTATCCATAAACGGGTTATGTATAGTAACTAACTAACCATCACGCCGTTTCCCCGGAGGGGTAGGCAGAAAGGATGGACCGCCATATCTCTCTGTCCTTACACACCTCTCGAGCTTCCTCTACATGCATACATCGTGACATACACGCTCGTCGATTTTTCCGACTTCGAATGTGGCCACATTTTAGAATTTGCTTATTTTGGTCATGCCATGCTTTCCTTGGTCTTTCGTGGCTTTCTTTCTTACTGCTTGTATAGATTTTAACCATTCTTCTCTTGTCAATAGATGCCTTAAAAAAAAAATTGTAATGTCTGTTGATGAAATGAAATAAATTGATTTGATTTGATTGTCCATTCTTTCCATATGTCCAAACCATCTAAAGGATTGTTTATCTACCATACATTTCATTCTTATTTCGTCGTTCGGTATTCTAGCATATATCGTTTTAGTTCGTTTGAGGATGGATCACCACACTGTTCTATTCTGTAACTCTCGCGACTCTTCTACATTCACACATCGTGACATGCACGCTCGTCGATTGTTCCTACTTCGAACATGCCCGCCTTTCAGTAATTGATTAATTTGGTCATGCCATGTCTTCCTTGGCCTTCCTCGACTTCTTTTTCCATTCACACTACTTGTATATATCATTTTAACCATTCATTCCTAATACATTCGTTCCATGTGTCCAAACCATCTAAGTGACCCTTTCTTGATTTTATTTATCACGCATTCATCCGCCTTACATTCTTTTCTTATTTCATCATTAGGTTATCAAACATTGTTTTTCTCGCACATTCTTCTCAGTGATCTCATTTCTACGGCATTTATACTACTTTCATCCTTATTTTTCCAGTTTCAAGCTTCACTTCCATGCATAAGGCTTGGCACTAGACCTCCATTCTGTACTGCCATCTTTGCTCGAGTGGATATATTTCTATTTACAGTGATGACTTTGTATAGAACCTCTTTACATAACGATAATTGGAAATCTTGTGGATGCTAATATGCGCAAATACAGAGGATCAAATAAAAATAACTTAAAAATATCACCTCAATCAAACCTGTTATGGAGAATCATTGGATTCCAGGTACTGCCGGAATTATTTGTACAAGCACACCTTTACCTCTTTTAACGCGATTTATTTTAAACCGCAGGGGTAGGCAGAGAAAATAGACCGCCACACTACTCTTTCCTGACATACCTCTCTAGATTCCTCCACATTCATACAGCGAGTCATACACGATTCTTCCGGCTTCTGACATGACCAACCTTTAAAATTTGATTAATTTGGTCATGCCATGTTTTCCTCGGTCTACCTCGACTCCGTGCTCCATTTACATCGTTAACGTATCCTTTCGTAATTTTGTTCATAACACCTTCTTCCGCTCTACATTCCTTTCTAATATCAGCATTTGAGATTCTGTCGTACATCGTTCTACCACACATACGTCTTAGGGACCTCATCTCTACCGCATTTATTCTGCTCTTATCCTTCTTCTGCCAGTTCCATGCTTCGCTTCCATACATAAGGGTTGTGACCAGAACTCCATTGTGAACGGCCATTTTCGCTTTCATTGATAAATTCTTGTTTCCAATAACTATTTTTAAAGCTCCATTCACTTTGTTACCCGCACCAACCCTTCTTTCAGCATCACTGTCCGTTCGGCCATCCGCTGGGAACATGGTACCTAAATACACAAATTCCCTCACCTGTTTCAAGTTCTCTTCATTCACACTTATATTACAAACTGTCATTTACTCTTCCCTTTCAAAAACTAACATCTTTGACTTTCCGACATTCATCATTAAATCGTTCGACTTGCATACCTCATACATTCTCGACACCAAGACTTGTAATTGAGGCCACTAGGACAAGAGTGGTCTAACCAACATTTTTTTTAAAATTGAGTTACTGGTCTAACCCACACCTATTTGTGACCTACTATAAAAGAATAATTAATCTAACCACCATTTCCAAGTGGAAACATAGATATCGCCATAAATACTTCCTTTGCTCTGACAAAAAATCAAAATATATGGAGTCAAATGTCTATTATAAGTAACCATCAAAAAATATCCTTAAACTTTATATTTCCCAATATTTCAAAATACTATTCTTAAGACATTCACCAAAACAAACAAGTTTTATCACTAAAGAAGACCCTAACCCATATAGTTATATTTTTTTAAATGGGGTAAAACGTCAAATTTTCAATCGCATTTATCTCCATTGTCTAAATTTGGGGTTAGACCACTCTTGCCCTGGCGGCCTCAATTCGTCCGCACTATCCGCAACGAGAACGGCATCGTCCGCCATATTATACCAGCAAATATAATGATTTAAGCATAATAAAATAAACTTCATAGAAGACAGATAAAGACTGGGAATTTCTAGACATCTGGGAAATTCCATTTACGATTGCAAAACATTTTTTTATATTAACCTATTGACACCAGACAATGCGATAGCACAACGATAAGATTTTTTTTTTAATTTTGTTATTAAAAATAAAAATTAAAAAAACAATTGAGTTCTATGGATACACTTTTCGGTCTTACTTGTAACTATATTAAAACTTACTATCTAACCATCACGCCGTCTCCCGGAAGGGGTAGGCAGAAAGAATGGACTGCCACACTTTTCTTTCCTGACATTTCTCTCGTTTCCTCAACATTCATACATCGTGTCATGCACGCGCGTCGATTTCTCAGACTCCTCATGTGGCCGAAATTCAATATTTGATTTATTTGATCGTGCCACATTTTCCTCGGTCTTCCTCAATTTCTAGTTCCATTTACATCGTTAACATATACTTTTGTACTTTTCTTTCTTCATTCATTCTTTCCATGTGTCCAAACCATCTTAATGATGCTTTCATTATTTTGTTCATAACACCATCATTCGCACCGCATTCACTTCTTATATTTGCATTCGACACTCTATTATACAGAGTATCCACACATTCGTCTAAGAGATCACATTTCCATTTCTATGCTTCTACTATATTATTATATGTTCAAAATGGTGTTCTTGTGGCGACCCTTATGTATGGAAGTGAACCATGGAACTGGCAAAAGAAGGATAAAAGTAGAATAAATGCAGTAGAAATGAGATCTCTAAGATGAATGTGTGGTAAATTTGTGTGCGAATGTAAGTGTTATGAACAAAATAATGAAAGGGTCGTTAAGGTGATTTGGACACACGGAAAGGAAGAGTAAAAACAAAACGTAAAGAAGGTATACGTAAACGGCGTGAACGCAGCTAGAAATAGAGGAAGGCCAAGGAAAACGTGGCACGATCAAATCAATCAAATATTAAATGTCGGTCACGTGAGGAGTCGGAGAAATCGACGTGCGTGCATGACAATATCTATGAATGTAGAGGAATCGAGAAAAGTATGTCAGGAAAATGTGGCGGTACAATATTTCTGCCTACCCCTCCGGGGAGACGGCGTGATGGTTAGTTAGTTAGTTAAATACATAAATAATTTGAATACGAAAAGTGGTACCGGTCTTCATAGTGTTAAACACCACTACATCCGTGTGTCTGTGTGTGTGTGTGTGTGTGTGTGTGTGTGTGTTATACTCGTACTACACACGCGCACCGCACCAATACACGTATTCCAGTACACGCACATATGTACTTATTGTTAGCATACTTCTGAAGATCTGCACACGAGAACAGGTTGAATAATTAATTGTTTTGCTATTATTGAGAATCGAGTTTTAGAGAATACCTGCATGGGCAGGCACTCGCTGCTTGGAGACAGCCGTAGACTACACAGGGCGTTTGACTTTGCAATGCCTTAGACGAGCTAAACATGTCATGCACATAACGAACTAACTAACCATCACGCCATTTCCCCGGAGAGGTATCCAAAGAGGATGGATCGCCACAATGCTCTGTCCTGGCATACCTCTCGGGCTTCCTCTACATTCATACATCGTACCATGCACGGACGTCGATTATTCCGACTTCGAATGTGACCGCCTTTTGGTAATTTTTTTTTAATGTATACAAATACTTGTACACGAATACTGGATGTCACCCATTGCAGGTTATCAATTCAAGAATTAATTGTATCTCAATAGAGACGAAGATGCAAATTCTAAAAATGCGCTAATGGCGGTAGCCTTTCACATTGTGTAAAAAAGATGTTCTGCTTAATGCTTAATAAACACAAATCTTCATAGATGCTGTTAGTATGTAGATTGTCTAAACTTCCACGTAAAGAGTCGTCTTAGAGTTTAACATATATACAACTTCCAAAAAGTTTGTCAGACATGGTGATCATAAGAAGGAAGGTGGAATGGGGAATGTTGTATTACATAAAGCCTAACCTAACCCAACCAATGAAAGGTCATAAGTCCTGTAAACACCTTGATCAACCATATTCTAATTTAATTTGTATCTTCGTCTCTATTGAGATGCAATTAATTCTTTTAGTAATTGATTAGTTTGGTCATGCCATGTTTTCCTTGGTCGTCCTCGGCTTCTTTTTACACTCACGCTGCTTGTGTACAACTTTTTTACCATTCTACTCTCATCCATTCGTTCCATATGTCCAAACCAGCTCAGGGATCATTTTTTAATTTTATCCATGATGCAGTCATCTGCCTTACATTTCTTTCTTATTTCATCGTTCGGTATTCTATAATACAAAGTTTTCCCGCACATTCTTCTTAGTGATCTCATTTCTACGGCATTCATCCTGCTTTCATCCTTCTTTTGCCAGCCTCAAAACATAAAATATGTTAGATCAGAGTTAGGACTAAAGTTGCCGACGTAGCTTGCAAAATAGACTCGTTAACCGTCGCGTTGCCATGTGGTCAATTGAGTTTCCACTGCCAATTTAAAGTTGATTTTCTTAAAACCTATGGACCCTAATATTATAAAAAAAAATGTAATCCTCCATTGAAGTGTTCTCAATATTTCGTAATAAAAAAAAAAGCAAAAAATTACTTCCTTCATCCCAAAAAAAAAATTTTTCTAAGACTGCCCTCACCTTCATTCGTGTTAAGGTAGAATTTGTTTTGCTAATATTTACAACTTTATCAAAAGTGACAAATACTACTCGCTGTTTTGAACGTATTATAAATTATATGTTTGGCCTTTTCTCATAGGTACGTAATAATACCGACTGTGGACGGAAACGCAGCACGCAACTTAATAATATCAGAACTGTGAAAATATTAACACTTTACCAAAAGGGAAAAATATTAATACGTACTCGTTGTCTTGAACGTACTATACATTTTGCCTAGGTGCCTTTATCATACGTAAAAATCATACATCACACACTTTATCATACATAAAATCTCGTAAAGTCTCGCCCCGCCGGCCGCGGCGCGGCGCGGCGGGGCAAGACAAGTTTATACTTGGTGTCAGTCGCTCGTATGCTGTGACGCATTCCAAATCAGAAATCGCATGGTTCCAGAAAAAAATTAATAATGATATGTTTTTCAAATAATCCATGTATGTTATAGATATCGATCTATTCCTAATGAAATTCCCTACAAGATGACAGAATTAAATTTTGATTCATCCAGTCATATGCTTGATATTTAGATAAAGTTAGCGGTAAACTGAATTGACCACATGGGAGCGAGCGTTTTGTTTTGAACACGGTACGTTAAGGGTTAAAGTGGAGTTGGTCAGGCCCACTTTTGTCTTACAATATCTATATAAATAAAAGGCGATCTTCCGGGTGTGTGTGGACTATTTCTGAGGTTATTCCTGAGCTGATCATTTTCCAAGTTATACACTTCCTTAATAGATAGACATAGGTGGGCATAGGCATATTTTTGTTATTAATCGAGCTCTAATTAACTTTGTAAATTTATAAATTTCCGTAGTGCGAGCGAGTATAGACCTTCATGTTCGTATCACCTGAGTATCGATCTTTAGAGTCTATATTCGCTTGGCGTGATAAGATGCAAATTAGTGGCTTTTTGACTCTTTGCGTGGTCAGATATGAAATTAGTCGCTCTTTTGAACTGAAAAATATACGCACGTATAGGGATGGGCAAAACGACTCATCTCAGGGATCTGATCTGAACGGTTCCGCTCAGCAAAGTGAGCCGACTCTTTTTAACGATCCACGGTTCACCATTTTGAGTCGTTCAAAGTTTGAAATTATTTTAGTGACCTTTTTTTTGTTGCTCCTCGACCAAAAAAGTTGATTCCGGTAAAAAAAACAAAAATTCACCAGGATAAATTTTTTGTCGAAGAGCTAAAAAAAAATTCACCAGGATAAATTTTTTGTCGATGAGCTAAAAAAAAAAAAAAGAGTCGCCAACGACAAACAACTTTTTTGACAAACGACTCGATAATTATCAAGAAGAATCGGCTCACTTTACTGAGCGGAACCATTCAGCTCAGATCCCTTAAAGAGATCACTAAAAATAGTCGACTCTTTGGCAATAATATACGATTCACCGAGCGCAGAGGTCGGCAAAATGCGGCTCCGGAGCCGCTCGATAATTATCAAGAAGAATCGGCTCACTTTACTGAGCGGAAAGCGCAGAGGTCGGCAAAATGCGGCTCCGGAGCCGAAGGGGTTTGTTGAAAGAAAAATAATCGCGAGATACTTGCTTACCATCGCATCATTCATCAAGAACGCTCTGTCCGCAGACATTTCCAGAAGAAATTTGTAAAGTTATGGAATTGGTGATTACGATTATCAATTCCGGTTTAGCTAAAACTCTTAATCATCATCGCCAATTCAAAGAATTTTAGTCATCATCTTCAACGCCTGAAATAGTATTACTGACTCTTGCTGATCTTTCGCTTTTCGCTTCTACATATTCATGCGGACAATTTTATTCAAGCATGAATTTTAAAAAGAGTAAACTACGAAGTCGTCTTATTGATGAGAACATGGAATTGTGCCTAAAATTAAGAATAACAACAAACAAACATGCATCAGGTCCATAATAACATACGGAATCAAAGCAAGAACAGACACTGTCAGAACCAGACTGCGACCTATTGTGGGAGAACCGTTAGAGATAGGATACCCAACGAATAAATTCGCAAATCCTGCAACATTGAAGACATAGTGAGATGGAGTAGGCAGAGACATCGAGAGAATGGATCCAGCAAGAATTCCTAATATCGTGATGCAAGAGACTCCAGAGGGCCGTCGACCACCAGGATGACCACCAAAGAGATGGAGAGAAGGCTGGTCGCCTTCATCACAGGAAGAAGTATGAAATAATGTTTTATTCAGTAACCCGTAATTGAATTAAGTGCAAAAATTATAATAAAGGTTATCTAAATCAATAAACATATTTGGCTCTCAATTTTTTTTTTAAATCGTTGTAAAGTACGCATTTGGCTCTTTGGCTAATAATTTTGCCGACCCCCCTGACCTAGCGGATCATTGAGCTGCCGCTCTTTTTTTATGGATCATCGCTCACCCGCTCACCAAAACGATTCGAATCTTTGAGTCGACTCGTGAGCGGATTGCCCATCCCTATCTCTGAAATGTCAAATTTGAATTGCGTGTTAGTTTCGTAAGTAAAATATTTATATTTCTAATTCATATATATCTTCAGTTTATTCTATTTTGCCGTTGAAATGAATACAGATTATATTTCCGCATTACATATTTCAAAGTTTTAGTTCTAAATTATATCGAATTTATATAGATAGAAATGAAATTACATACCTATCGTTTTACTTACGTATTATTTTAGGTTATGTTATGAATACATGGAAAAACGTTAAATTCTAAGTAACAATTCTATGAATTGGTATAATCTATTTTAATAATGTTATTTTATTGTGGGGAGAACCGTTAGAGATAGGATACCCAACGAATAAATTCGCAAATCCTGCAAGGAATCTGGTTCTGGTTCTGATTTAAAAAAAAATATTTGATTCATGTGGTGCTCCTGTCAATTTGGAGATATTTCCTGTATAAGTGAATTGTTTTGGTCAATTTGATTGTTGCCGCACTTTGTGATAGTTATTTGTGACACGAAATACGTTTTCACTCTTCTGATGTTAAAATAATACAAGTTTTTTCGTTTATAAAAAGAATTTTGACAGGTGTAAAAATAAATTTTTCATTTGTTCCAATGACAATTTGAATAAATTCTTCAATCAAATTTTCAAGTTTTTGCTGGTGTTGGATTGTTTTAAGTGCCTAATTAAAATTAAAACAGTGGAATAAAAAATTAAATAAACACAAATGTCCGGATCGTCCAGCTGACGACAAGTGCACCATCTAAAAGAACATTATGTGTTAAATTATTTTTATGTGTTATTTAATTTTATATCATTGTATTTTGTATAATTTGTTTTAGATTTATTATGTAGACGTTGAATGATTGAAGTGTGCGCGGGAGATGCCTATTGGTGGCGATGAGGTTCGCAACCCATCACACCGCGTCTCTCGCGTTGGCGAAAAGAGAAGAATGGAGTGCAGCATCGATTAAAATGTTGCAGTCCATTCTTTCTGTCTACCCTTTCGGGGAAACGGCGTGATGGTTAGTTAGTTAGTTAGTTATTTTAATGTAAAATTGTTCTGGCAGGGCGATAACCTATAATATCTTTTGGATTAGACGATTTACTTCAGCTGTTTTAGTTTTTCTCTGTTATGCTGTGATAGGTAAACATATCCTTACATACAGCATTAGCTGCCTCAGTTGGAAAAATCCACTAATATAACATTTCCAAATGGTCTGATGTTCCCACGCCAATCTTACAATGATCGAGTGTTTTTTTTTTAAATATACTGCTCATTTTAATATAATTATTTGATTTTTGCAGAGATGCCGACGCTAAGGATGATACCAGGAAAGACTCTTTGAGATAGGGTGAGGAACACGGCTATCCACGATATCTCCAAGGTGGAAGATGTCGTGAGATGGGGCACGCAACGCAAGATACTGGCATGTATGGATCCCACACCCGATTGTTATATTTATGAACTAATTTTGAAATGGTATGTACAGGTTGGATTAATTGGTTTAATTCCACTATTAGAGGCAGAACAGGAGTGTCGGACATCATCGGAAGAGTGGCAGCGCTAAAATGGCATGCCGCTCGCAGCCCTGATGATAGATGAACTGCAACCCGAAACCCAGGACGTCCTCAACTTCGATGGAGGGACGACATTGGATGCGTTTTGCCCAGGATCGACAGACATTGAATCAGATGGAGGAGGCCTACGCCCAGGAAGATTGTTATATTTATGAACTAATTTTGAAATGGTATGTACAGGTTGGATTAATTGGTTTAATTCCACTATTAGAGGCAGAACAGGAGTGTCGGACATCATCGGAAGAGTGGCAGCGCTAAAATGGCATGCCGCTCGCAGCCCTGATGATAGATGAACTGCAACCTGAAACCCAGGACGTCCTCAACTTCGATGGAGGGACGACATTGGATGCGTTTTGCCCAGGATCGACAGACATTGAATCAGATGGAGGAGGCCTACGCCCAGGAGTGAACGGATATAGGCTCATGATGATGATGATACAAAACATTGAAACACCTACATGCAACATTTTAAATATTTCTGGAATGGGTAAAATTCTGCAACAATGAAAGTTCATTGTATGGAATGAATGCTTTAAATTATCAACTGATTTCTGTAGAATCACACTCCAAAGGAGAATTGATTCAATGTATATTTCCAGACATCACACAAATTTACAAATTTCGTCATTGGTTAAGTGAATGTGCATTATTAGCTTCATCTAATGGACATCAAAATCAAGAGTTTTGTTTCTCTAAACATTGTATTTCTAAGAGCATTATTATGACCTTGAATGGTATATGTATGAATGTTTCATGCAAATGTGATATAGTATATTTATTTGTTTTTTTAATTTCACTTAAAATATTAAGGAAAAAAATTAAGACTGGACGTTTAATGGTTTAAACATTAAGCTGAAAAAGATATATATTAACTTTTTTTTGGGTGGCATCTTAGGGTAACATTTGAACTACACTATATTAATTTAATATTTTTCCTTTTATTTCTAGGTAACATGAAACGGTGAAATCTGCAAGCTGAAAGATGTCATGAGATGAGGCAGACAACCCAGAAGATAATGGAATGCGCGTGTGCAGAGGATGGATCCCACACCTCGATATATGCGTAGATGAAGTGCAACCTGAAACCCAGGACGTCCTCAACTTCGATGGAGGGACGACATTGGATGCGTGTTGCCCAGGATCGACAGACATTGAAGCAGATGGAGGAGGCCTACGCCCAGGAGTGAACGGATATGAATTGTATATGTATGAATGTTTTATGCAAATGTGATATAGTATATTTATTTGTTTTTTTAATTTCACTTAAAATATTGAGGAAAAAATTAAGACTGGACGTTTAATGGTTTAAACATAAAGCTGAAAAAGATATATATAAACTTTTTTTTGGGTGGCATCTTTAGGGTAACGTTTGAACTACACTATATTATTAAATCATAACGCGCTTTTGCACAGCTATGTTTAAGACCAATTGGCATCAAAAACTCATTTCAGACTTTTTGCAAACTTGCCACCTTGGTAATGCCCAGCCTTCAATTGTTCAATTCACATTAGTATTATTCAAGTTCACAGCAAGTTTGCTTGGATTAAACAAATGTTTTAAAGATATGAACTGAATTAGGATACACACATTCTTGCACCTATACACATGTCATTTTATCCAATAAAATAATTGATATTGAACTTTCATTGTATTTCTTTAATATATATTGGGTGTACGAGTATTTATATACTCTAATATAGCAATAGCGAAGCGTTGCCGGGTCAGCTAGTATTATATATAGTACAATATAATACCAGGAACGCATGAGATATGGTTTTACATTAGGAAGACAATATGCTTTCTAGAGTCAAGTGTATTTGTCTTCTGAACATACTTTCACTAATATGAAATACGTCTATCTTTGAGGAGACCGCGTTCAGCAGGCTAATTGCTGTTACCACCGCTGTCACCAAAGGCAGGTTGGTTTTGGCAGCCGATAGGTAAAACAATCTATGCTGTCACTGTCGGAAATATCAATCAGTACCTATCACGAGGAAGATAAATTTTCTGTTAGAATGCAGTGAGTTAAGTTTGTGGGTTGAATAAATATAGAATCAATCCATCGTTGGGTAAATACCATAGAAAAATAATTATTTTAATTACAGGAAAGGGGAGTTTACTGGTTTTTGTAGGGCAGTGCACGATAAATATACATATATCGATTTGTTGACGACCTTTAACCACGGTTAGTGGCGTAAATTACTTCCCTCATAACTGTGTTTACATGTGTGTGTGTTGTTATCCATGTACAAGTACCTACTTGACTATACGAGTACAATGAATTTGTCTTAAACAAGCAGTAGAATAATGGATATTTTATATTTAAATATTAAATGAGTCAACGAATACATGCATACTACGCATTTTTAATCCCACTCTCATTATCAGTAGCGGACATAGGGATGTAAGCAAATTAGAAATCGTATTTTAAACTATTATAATAGGACTGGAATAAGGAGGGCGGAGGAGTTGTTCCGTGCCGTGCAAGACATAGAAGCCTTTATAGAAGTGATTGCCAACGTCGAGGAGACCTGATATGGCACACGAAGAAGAAGAAGACTCGAATATTCGGGTGATCAAAGAAAAAAGGGAAACATTTAGTACGAGAGCCGGTCATGAAATATTAATTATATAAAGCACTTTCAACCCAGTAAAGGGGTTACAGATAAAACCTAAAATGTGTGAGTGTTACTTGGAAGTAATTTAAGTATTTCAGACTACTTATATATGCTATAACTAACTCACTAACCATCACGCCGTATCCCCGAAAGGGTAGGCAGAAAGAATGGACTGCCATACTTTAATCGATGCGGCACTCCATCCTTCTGTTTTCGCCCCCGCGGAAGACGCGGTGTGATGGGCTGCGAACCTTATCGCCACCAATAGGCATATATGCAATACAGTAAAACCTCGATATAACGAACTTATTGGGGGGAGGGGGTGTCTGTTACAACAGAAAGTCCGTTATATAAAAATAGGTTTAAAATAATTCAAAAAACTTTTTTTTTTTAATATGAACACTGTTTTTAAATATAAATAAACAATACAAAACACAAACGGAATTCTATTTATTGCTTTCGGCATTGTTGTTTGATATCGACGCAATTGCTTTCGGTAATCTTGCTTTGAAAAAGGAATCAATTTACTACTTTTTTTATGATCAACTCTCTAAAATTACGAAAATGCGTATAATATAGTTGAACTTCGTTATCTGACGAATAGTCAATAAATGTTATTAAATCGTCGAGATGTGATTGATAACTTCATTTGATCACACTGATAACTTCATTTTGGCAGCGTTGTTTCTTCTTCTTCGCTATCTTCACTTCCATCCTCGGCATCATGTCTCAAATTCTAGTGCTAGACGTATAACGTGATTATCATGGCAGCTAAAAATTGTTTACATGCTGCGACACTTGAATTTTGGATGTTTAAATTTTTTTTACATTTGACCGGATTTTTTGTCCGTTATATCCGAAGTTCGTTAAATAGAGGTCCATTATATCGAGGTTTTACTGTACTTACATTGTTAAAAAAATACTAAATAATAAAATTATTTGACATTATACAAATCAGAAGCAGAGCCGGATTAAGCTAGTGCGGGCCTGTAGCAAATGTTACCCTGGATTTTGTATGATAATACAATAAAACACAACTTTTAATAAATAACTAATCATCACGCCGTCTCGCCGAAGGGGTAGGCAGAATGATTGGACCGCCACCATGTTCTTTTCTAAAATACTTCTCTCTTCTTCTTACTCTTCAGCCTTCTTCCCTCCACTGGTGAATACTCTTCTATTTTCTTCCACTAGATAGGGACGAGTGGAAGAAAATACTTCTCTCGGTTCCTCAATTTCACACATCGTCTCATGCATGCACATCGATTTATCTGACTCCTATATATATCATGCCATGATTTCCTCGGACTTCCTCTACTTCTAGTTTCATTTAAAACGTTAACATAATTTTTTTTGCCGTTATTTTTTCATTTCATTTATCCGATTCATCTTATAACCCTTTTATTATTTTGTTTATAACACTTTCATTTGCACTGCATTCACTTCTTATACAATATTTGCATTTGACACTTTATCATATACAGATTTATCACATATCCGTCTAAGAGATCTCATTTCTACTGTATTTATTCTATAATACTTTCATCCTTCTTTTGACAGTTTCATGCTTCACTTCCATACACGAGAGTTTATACAGAGAGTTTATACGCAAATTCCCTTACCTGTTCCAAGTTCTCTTCATTCACACTTATACTTATTACAATCAGGTTGGCAGTTACTGTCATTTGCTCTTCCCTTTCAAAAACTTTAACCTTTGACTTTCCGACATTCATCATTAAATCGTTTGACTATTATTTAAGGACGTCTTATATGCATTTTTTAAATTATTTAATATTCTTCTTCTTCTTCTTCACTTTTGGTAGACTCAGGAGTCTGTTATTTCAGGCGAGTTGAATGAAATGACTTTAGAGAGAAATATTTATTGCCATACTATGGGACAATAAAATCGAAAATGATAAGCTGGGACGGATTAATCGATACAAATACCTAGGCTGTTGGTGCTACGCAAGAGTCACCTACTCATCTAATTGTTCGATGTTACGTGATATCCGTCTTGTTTACGGTATGGAAACATGGACCTTGACAAAAAACTGACACCAAATAATATATCGTAGAATGTTCAAATTACCATGAACAGAAATAGCCACGAACGAATAATTAAGAAGGAAAAAAATATATATCGTGATCATTAAGCGCAGGAAGTTGGAATACTCGGGTACATTATGAAAAAAAGATAAATACAGCTACAACTGATTATCCAAAGTATAATAAAAAGAAAACGAAGTGTCGAAAGAAGAAAATACTGTCTAGAAAACCGTATATTGCTGAAAGTGTGAAAAAAAGTTGATTTGTTAGAATTCACGTGACAATAAAAATGGCGATTGACTAGTTGCCTATCACATGTCATGAGAATTAATACCTGAAAAGTTGTATACAGTAAGTGGGTTCAAATAACCTGTTGTAAAAACAAATATATTATGTAAAATGTATACAGTAATTGGGTTCGGAAGACTTGTTGTATACAATAAAAAAAAATGTGGAAAGTAACTCAAACTATCATATTAAAGGTCCAAAAGGCATAGCTAGAACAGCAAAATCAATCCCTAGGATTGAAACATAAAATAAAAACTTGTGTAAAGTGGTTGACTGTTTATTTGAAACACTGTTATAATATCACAATTGATTTAATTTCTATGAAATTAACGCGACAGCAATTTCGCTAACGAATGTCGGAAAGTCAAAGGTGTTAGTTTTTGAAAGGGAAGAGCAAATGACAGTTTGTAATATAAGTGTAAACGAAGAGAACTTGGAACAGGTGAGGGAATTTGGGTATTTAGGTAGCATGTTCACAGCGGGTGGCCGAACGAACAGTGATGTTGAAAGAAGGGTTGTAGCTGTATTAAAAATAGTCATTGGAAACAAGAATTTATCAATGAAAGCGAAAATGGTCGTTCACAATGGAGTTCTGGTCCCAACCCTTATGTATGGAAGCGAAGCATGGAACTGGCAGAAGAAAGATGAGAGACAGAATCTCAAATGCTGATATTAGAAAGGAATGTAGAGCGAAAGAAGGTATTATGAACAAAATTATGAAAGGATCGCTGCGTTGGTTCGGACATATGGAGCGCATGGGTGAAGAAAGAATGGTTAAAAAAGTATACGTCAACGATGTAAATGGAGTACGGAGTCGAGGTAGACCGAGGAAAACATGGCATGACCAAATTAATCAAATTTTAAAGGTTGGTCGTGTTAGAAGCCGGAAGAATCGACGTGCGTGTATGACTCGCTGTATGAATGTGGCGGAAGCTGGAGAGGTATGTCAGGACAGAGTAGTGTGGCGGTCTATTCTCTCTGCCTACCCCTTCGGAGAAACGGCGTGATGGTTTGTTGTTGTTGATGCTATTTCGCAAACCATCAGGTGTTACAATCAGTTATTAAACTTCGGACTTATTATGGCCATACAACTCTTGAAGAGTTATGGTCTCCTTGATGATTTGTCGCCAAGCTCCTCGATCCTGTGCCGTTTGCTCCCGGCAGTCTGATTCGCCCAACCTAGCCAGGTCAGCCAGAACATTGTCCATTAGGCGCTGTCTAGGCCTTCCTAGAGGTCTTACTCCAGTCGGTCTAGACGTGTACAGGGTCTTGATTGCTATTAAAACAGTTATCAAAACAGTGTTTCAAGTAAACAGTTAATAATGTTGAAATATCAAAGTGTTTCCGCAAAAACAATAGATTATCTAAAGAGGTTGAACGAATAACTTTTTGTGTCATCCCAAGCTTCTTGTTGGATAACTGTAGGTTAGGAAGAAATTGCTGGAATGATAGGTCCGCTTTAAGTGAAATATGAGAGCATAAAATGTAGCGATATTGTAGTGTCCGGGTGTCCGTTGGCAGGCTATTAACGATGGCCGCCGATAGCCATCGACCTCGCGTGTCACCCGGTTCCATAGACGTCATTATACATGAGTCAGCTTCACTCGTTTTCACCACAGCCCTTATTTAATAATAAATGCCTCGCGCTGAGAACATCAATCTGTGTCTCACACTAAAGACATTTCCACACCAGACAGCATCGATTATTTTTAATGGACGAAATAAAATATATTATTGTATTTTAACATTTCGTCACCTGAGAGTAAGAGGGTTCCAACTAACAAAATTTCACATTTGCCTTTTTTTCGTGAAAAGGGTTCTTACTAACCTTATCTATAGGTACGTACAATTAAAAAAAAACATGTAATGGTATCGTCATTTTGATGTTACGAAAAGAATCAAGTTCCATCTGATCATTCAAAACACACGATTCACTGAAGAAGGATTCATTTACACTTAGAACTTTATTATTCCAACTGTCGCCAGAGAAAATTTATTCGCTTCTCGGTAAAAGAGTTTCATCTGCTTCAGATGGAACCCTTTTATTTCAAGATATACACCGGAAACCAACAAAACTTTGACTTCATTTTTCTCAGCTTTTTACTTTTGACAGTTGGAACCTTCTTACTCTCAGGTGACGATTTCCCTCACTGTGTAATAAAAAGTCCGCGCATTACGGTGCTGTAAAATCACTACACATTAAAAAAAAAGAGAGCGCGGTTATTCTACCCGTGGCTATTTGCGACTGAATTCTTGCTAGGTTTGCTAAGCTACCAATCATTGGAGAGAAGGAGGAATGTCCACTTGGGAGTTCACTTCTTTCAGCTGATTGGCGACCGTATACATATATAGGGTGTTTTTTTAGATGTTTGGTTTATAAACTGCCAATATTGTTTCTACAGACTGACAATTTGACAGTTGACAGTTGATTTGTAGTTAGTACGTTTTGCCATTTCACCATGAATAGACTGACGTCCGAACAGCGCTTGCAAATTGTGCAAATTTATTTTGAAAATCATGGTTCGGTTCGCCAAACTTATTGTGCACTGCGTCCATATTACGGTCGACATAATCGTCCATCCGAGCAAGTTATTCGGAAGAACATGGATCGTTTTCGTACCACGTACACTCTAGTGGATAATACGCATCCACAAAGACGATTGTCGAAAATTGGATTTCACGATTGCGCTTCATTCGAGCTAGCCGTGGCGCTCATATGGCGAAATCATATTTAAACAATAATGGAATAAAATTGTCTATTAAATAAAGCCAATATCATAGACACTAACATTATTTTAATGTGTTTTTTTATTATTTTGAATATGTATTG
Organism: Lepidostoma basale; assembly: GCA_022606425.2. Classification (NCBI taxonomy): domain Eukaryota; kingdom Metazoa; phylum Arthropoda; class Insecta; order Trichoptera; family Lepidostomatidae; genus Lepidostoma; species Lepidostoma basale. Next base: position 8,366 of record JAHDVF020001098.1, on the reverse strand, counting down.
TATACCTCTAAAAAACACCCTACATTTTTTACATTTCCCTCACTGTGTTATAAAAAGTCCGCGCATTACGGTGCTGTAAAATCACTACACATTAAAAAAAAAGGGAGCGCGGTTATTACCCATGTCTCTTTCCGACTGAATTCTTGTTAGGTATGCTAAGCTACCAATCATTGGAGAGAAGGAGAAATATCCACTTGGGACTTCACTTCTTTCAGCTGATTGGCGTCAAAGACAGCACAAATTGTTTTATTTGGCACGCTGCAGAACCAATGGTTATGACTGTGGGTAGAGCAATTTCATTGCTTAATCGGGTCGCCTCGGAGGTCGACCTCGGAGGTCGTGATAGTGTGAGTTGCCTCAGGGATGCAATATCAATGTTGTGATTGTTATTTCTGATGCGGAATGTTTATATCTTTTTTTAAAATGTTATTTTGAAAAAATATTCTTATTTTGTTATCGTGAAATTGCAGACGACTTGGATTGAAGCATCTATAATGTTCGTGATCTTTGTATAAATATATAAATGAAAATAAAAATGAGAGATTGAAACCGTAAAAAGATTATTCATATGATTTTGGTCGATATAGTTGTCCTCGCAAACAAAAGCTTTTCCAAAAAAGTTAAGATGGCAGTGCGCAATGGTGTTCTTGTACCGACCCTTATGTATGGAAGTGAAGCATGGAAAAAATGATGAAAGTAGATGAAATGCTGAAGAAATGAGATGTCTTAAACGAATGTGTGGTAAATCTGTTTACATAATAGAGTGTCAAATGTAAATATAATAAGTGAATACAGGGCATATGAAAATGTACTGGAATGTACTGAAATGAAATGTGGTATTGTTCTTTCCTGGTATACTTCTCTCACTTTCTCGACATTCATACATCGTGTCATGCACGCACGTCGATTTCTCCGACTCCTCGCTTGGCCCATATTTAATATTTGATTGATTTGATCGTACCACGTTTTCCTGTGTTTTCTTATATTTCTTGTTCCGTCTGTAATCACCGACTGGTCACCGACCACCAGAAGATGGCAGCAAGCTGCCGAAACCGGTCGACGATAAACACAAGTGGAAGCACACTAAATATATAATAATAAAGACATTTTGTATCAATTTTTTTTTTGTTATAAACCTTTCATTATAATATATTTGCATTTGACACTTTATCTTACATATATTTACCAGACATAGGTCTAGAAGATCTCGTTTCTACTGCATTTATTCTACTTTCTTCCTTCATTTACAAGTTCCATGCTTCACTTCCATACATAAGGGTCGGTACAAGAACACCTTTGTGCACTGCTGTTTTTGCTTTTTCGGATAGGCTTTTGTCTGCGATCACAACTTTAAGTGCACCATTCATTTTGTGCGAATAGTGTGTGTGTAATATACTCATATAGTATTATAGATAATCCCAGAAGATGGCAGCAAGCTGCCGAAACCGGTCGAACATAAACACAAGTGGAAGCACACTAAATACATAAGAATAAAGAAATTTTGTAACAATTGTTTTCTTTTCATTACTCATATAGAATATTATTCAGTATTTAAACTTCAATACGCCACATCGCGACACACTTACATGGTTCAAAAGGTTATTTGCGTTTAAAACCTCAAATTTCCTAAGTTCAGTTATGTTTTCCTATAACAACATTTTTTAATACAGACAGAGACAGTGCTGCAAGCATACCTTCGATTGGAAGCAGCTTCAGTCCAGTTGGAACGACCCTCTCCAGGTATCCATCTTGCCCTCGTCCAAGACCTTTCACAGGTAATTTTATTAATTAACCATTATATACAAAAAACTTTATAGTCAAAATAAAGTTCATATTTAGTAGATCAATTAAAAAAAAAGAAAAACATTTATCGAAAAAATGTTTATTAATTAAAATGTTATTAATGACGACCTTTGTGGCCGAGAGGTAAGTGCTTTGACTGCCAACCCGAAGGTTCTTGGGTTCGATTCCCGGCGATGGCAGTGTGATTGTCATACTGCCTTTGGTCTGGTGCAGAATTCACGTGGCAATAAAATGGCAATAGATTAGCTACCTATCACATATCACAAGAATCAATATGATAGCTATGGTATACCCTTTAAATCGATTTGGCTCGCGCTGTACCTAATGATGTAAAGGGTGATTCAACAAAAAAAAAAAAAAAATTACACAATTTGGAAATTTGTTTCAAAAATAATATCGCCCAAATGTAAAATCTCGTGTTCGCGGCACTCATTTAGTCGAACAGAAAAATTATTATGACGGCTCGGCAGGTCGACTCCGTGATGAAATAATCCCATATACTGGCATCTGTAAACCATTTGTCACAAATGTTCGAAGTTTTAAGCAATTTAACTATTATATAATACCGACGGAGTAATTCACACTTTAAATATTCCGTGACGTCATCACTTTCATGTTGATTGTCAACCTTTTAATGTCCGGTTGGGATTTATGTGTAATTTAACAATAAAAATTAAGTTTCTTATTTGTATTATATGATAAAAAAAGTTGTTTGATCTCCTCTGGATCTTACTTTATTATTACTTATTTGTGGGTGTTTAAGGAACTGAATGCAGTGATGGGTGAAGGTGAAGAAGATGAGGGTTTGTTGGAGGCAACAGGAGAAGACAAGGGAGGAGGAGAGGATTCAATAAAACAAGAGAATATTCTAATAGAGGCAAGTTTTTTAAATATTGTATTATTATTTGTATTATAATTTTACAGACTTCTTGAGCTCTCTCAAAGCACGCAGCTGCCCCCTATTCATTACTATTGACATCCATTCACGTTCAGAAATCCGTACAATATCGTCGGTCCAGCAGGCAGGGAGACGTCTAACTCCACGGAATTCTGTGCGTGGTCTCCTCTTTAGAACCCGTCATTCCCATCGGCTGTCGGTTCTCCGACAAACATGGCCAGCCCACCACCACTTCAGCACATCTATCTTCAGAGTCATCTCAGTCACCTTTGTTCGTTGTCGAATAAATTCATCTTTGCTTCTGTCCCTCGGGGTTATTCCAAGCACGGCTCTTTCCATGGCGCGCTGGCGCTGCTCATTAATGAAAGATTATATTGGTGTCCCCTGTGTACAGTAAGTTGTCATGTTTCAGGTGATTATGGACCTCAAGTTGGCACAGGACCAGCGGCTGGCCACGGAACATGAAGAGTTTGTCGCCAACATTAATCGACAGGTTGGACAAGTTCGATTTGTTATGCTGGATAGTCAGTACCTACCTAGAGTTTGAATTTGAATACTTTGGTCGGAAAGAACTTAAACATTGTCTACGTGAAAAAATATTGGCGCCTAAATTTAAATTGACAGCAAACAAATACATATACAATATCATATCATCATAGAGTATTGAGATTGATTTTATCTAAGCAATCGCGGAATCAAAACAACGTTCCACAGTGAAAATCTTCTGAAATATAATATTAATACATTTTTAATATGTTTTTAGACCATTTTATTATGGTACAATCAACCGGCTTCGCTCCCACCGGAGTTTCGTTAAGGTTACAAAAGACACTCCTCTTCCTTTGATGCATAATCATAATCATCAGAAAATGTTCTTATCATTTCTGGATATTTCCTTCTTTTATTTATTTATCTATTAAACAAGATAAATTCTATGTTTAGACCTCTTATAATTTAGCCTTTTTAAACAGTCGTTTATTATTGGTCATGGATAATGGCTTTTGGAAGTATTAGCTCAAAGACTATTGCTTCCCCACCTGTTGGAAGCTGCGTTGTTGAGATTGAGGTCCTTTATACGTTTTTTACACTATGGTAGTTGTTTCACCAAATTAAATTTAGAATTCATAATAATTCATTCGTTTGTTTTTATAGCTGATGGGTGCACTGAGCCGCGCGCTTCTGGCTGCCGAGTTGGCCGAACTCTCGGAGCAGCGTGTTCGGCTGCAGGCAGAGGTGACGCGCCTCCAGGATACCTACCGGGAATTGGATTCACTTCTTGGTGAGTGTCAAAACTGAAATTGTTTTAAAATAAGATTTAATTGTATCTCATTCACGTTTATATGTATAAATTATTGCGCGCTTAATGTCGGATCATTTTATGGGGTGAAGACGAATGCTTGTGTCCCAAGCCTTTTATGAAGTTTTTTGAGTTGAATCAATGGCGCGTCGAAATGACAAAACTGTCATTTGGATTCTAGATACACATTGAACTTGATCTATCATAAACAATAGAATATCTTGCCAAGCTATTGAATTCATTCCCAATAGGGTCTTTGTATTATGGAAGGGTAGGTATGCTTAAATATATATAAGTATGCTTAAATATATGGAAGGGTATGGTTTAAAACGGTTTTATGATCGATATTCAGCTCCTGAGCGATGCTACGACTGCTAACATCTATCTAGCTCGTCATTTTCCATGATTTTATCGACATTTTCGACGACAGGCCTGCCAGAGCGTGGTGCATCATTCACCTCCACTACACCAGAATGAAATAGTTTGAACCACTGTTGTGCAGCATCAATCGAAAGAGTATCGGTCCCGTATACATCGCAGATTTTTTTGGTCGCTTTCGACGCGTTTTTACCATTTCAGGTAGTAAAAATGTAAAATATATCGAATTTCTTCTTTTGAGACCTCCATACTCGACGCACGATAGTTCACGACTGAACCGACCAAGCGCAATACTGCCAAAGAAGCGTTTGCAGTATACATTCACACCTTTAGAATGCCGTATCGTATGATCCGATGTGACCAATAATGAACGAGATATACTTAGTTGAAAAAAAAGGGCGCGAAATACGAAATTACGTTTTCCCCAACCTAATATATAGTAGAACACTTCACTTTTCTAGAAGTATTATTATATTTTATGGAAATGCATTCTCATTTGATTCATACATAGAATACATATTATATAAAAATAAGAATTGAATGCAGTGCGAATTAGTGTTATGAAGAAAGTAATGAAAGGGTCATTAACATGGTTTGGACTCGTGGAAAGAATGAATACAGAAAGAATGATGAAGAAAGCATTTGTTAACGATGTAAACGGAACAAGAAATAGAAGACTGAGGAAAACGTGGCACGATCAATTCAATCAAATATTAAGTCTCAGCCACATTATCGAGAAGTCAGAGAAATCGACGTGAGAAGTATGTCAGGAAATAACGGTTTGGCGGTCCATTCATTCTGCCTAACCCTTCGGAGAGACGGGGTGGTTGTTATTTATTATGTAAATCACTTTTTTCCAGAACGTGTGCTGGGAACGCAGTATGGAAACGTAATCGAGAGAAGATTGGAGGCCCAACTTGGGGGCGCGCGTGCCCTGCGAGACACGGTTGCAGGAGCCGCGGCGGCCTGGAGCGCGGCTTCTCTAAGGGCCCAGGGGGCGCACGCAGCTGCGGCTCAGGCCCTGCTCGCCTGGCAGCTTGTACCGCATGCAACGTGAGTATTTAAATATTCTCAATAACAAGTTCAAATCTCAATCTCAAAGACACAGTTTAGTCGGCATCATGCGTTGGAACAGTGAGGAGCGTGCGTTTGCCGTTGAGGCCTACTTTTCGAACGGATATTCAAGGGTGCGGCAGCTTAACTTCCTTTTTTCAAAACTTAATAACACCCATTGTATGAATCCGATATTTTTTATTTGTTTTTTATAATGTAGGCACATACCTAAAGTTTTGTTTTACTTAGTTTTTGAAGATCAAATCAGGTAGGTTACGTCCCCAATTCTTCATACACTGAGTAAACCGATTTCTGTCGTTTGTCACGACTCTTGCCAGCATATCAGGCGTTGTCTTGGCAATTTCTTACTGGATGTTGGTCTTCAAATCTTTTAGGATCCCTGGACGGTTCACATAAACACGGGATTTATTTCTATGTTGTTTTTCCCCGGGCTATTGCATACAGTTTTTTCCAGAGTGTCGGTGAATATCATCCCTTCACCTTCTCTGTGGACTCCCACTGTAATAGGGTCTAACTAACTAACTAACTTACCATCACGCCGTCTCCCCGGAGAGGTAGACAGAAAGAATGGAACGCCACACTGTTCTGTCCTGACATACTTCTCTCGCTTCCTCTACATTCATACATCTTGTCATGCACGCACGTTGATTTCTCCGACTCCTCACGTGACCGACATTCAATATTTGATTGATTTGATCGTGCCACGTTTTCTTCGGCCTTCCTCTATTTCTAGCTCCATTCACGCCGTTTACATATACCTTCTTTACCATTCTGTCTGCACTCATTCTTTCCATGTGTCCAAACCATCTAAATGACCCTTTCCTTATTTTGTTCATAACACTTTCATTCGCACCACATTCATTTCTTATACTTGCATTTGTCACTCTATCATATACTGATTTGTCACACATTCGTCTTAGAGATCTCATTTCTACTGCATTTATTCTACATTTATCCTTCTTTTGCCAGTTCCATGCTTCACTTCCATACATAAGGGTCGGCACAAGAACACCATTCGTCTATGTCCATTTATTATAGTTTAATCTTTGCCCATTGCAATTTTACACTCTACCTCTATTACATTGGTAACTTTAGAACTTATAAGTTCGTTTCTTTCCCTCGCGCTAGTGCATAATAATAAAAAATAAATAAAAACTACACGACTCACGGGTGAGTCATCACTTATTGGACAAGCACCCACAGGTGAGTTGTTCGCGTCTATTGGGCTAAAAAATAAATAAAATAACATTTTGAATGTATACAAATACTGGATTTTACCCATTGCGGGTTAATCATTTTTAAGGATTAATTGTATCTCAATAGAGACGAAGATGTATTTTTTTTTTTTGGAAACAATATGGTGAAAATATGCAATTAAAAATGATTAACCCGCAATGGTCAAAATCCAGTATTTGTCTACAAGTATTTGTATACATTCAAAATGTTGTATAAAAACTGGTCCAAGTTAAAAAGCATAAAAATTGGAGAGCCATCTCGAGGCGTTATCTAGCAATGTATGATAATTGCATAGCCTTTCACATTGCATTAATAAAGATTTCTGCTTAATGCTTACCTAATGGCGCTAGTGTAGATTGAACTAAAAAATGTGAAGTGTTGCTCAACATAGAAGCATATATCTACATCTTTCAAAAAATTGTCAGACGTGGTGGTCGTAAGAAGGGCAGAATGGGGAACGTTGTTAACATAAAGCGATCGCTTAATCCAACCAATGATAGGTCATATGTCCTGTAAACGCCTCGACCACCATATTCTGTTTCCAAAAAAAAAAAATTACATCTTCGTCTCTATTGAGATACAATTAATCCTTATAAATAAAATACTTTTTATTTTAAACTAGCTGACCCGGCAACGCTTCGCTATTACTATATTCGAGTATATCAATACACCAAATATATATTAAACAAATACAATTGAAGTTAAATATATTATAAATTAGTTTATTTTATTAAATGACATGTGTATGGGTGCAAAATTTTGTGTATACTAATTCATATCTATAAAACAATGTTTCAATCCAAGCAAATTCGCTGTGGCAAATAGCAAAATGTTGAAGCAATCGTTTTTTTCCAAAAGAAGAGTGTATAAAAACATGTGCGTATTCTAATGCACCGTTATGTCAAAATTTAGAAGCAATCGGTAAATAATAATATATCAAAGCAGTCAGTTTTAAACAAAACTTCAAATCAATCGTTTTTTTTTCAAAAGAAGAAGAAGAGGATTGGATTTCATTCAAACTACTCTCAAAACCTTTCTGGGACAAATAAGAACAAACTGTGAAATTTTCAGCGAAATCGGTTGAGTAATTTTCGAGAAAAGCATGGACAGACACACAAACATTCATTTTTATATATCGCACGCTTAATAGAACACTGGCTTAACTCAAAAAACCAAGTTTTGCTCAATCTGACATGAGTCGTGTTTTAACAAAAACAGCCGAAAAACACGTACGAATGGATAGCGTTAGCATTGTGAAAAATAGATGAATAACGTTAACACAAGCCTCTGTCTAATGTTAACTCAATTATGACCTAAACCATAATCGGTCAGTTTACTATTGAGCGTGCAATATATAGATTAACAAATTTTCATGTTGAGATAATTCTTGTTTTGGTGTCAGTTCCCACGTGGAGCGCGTGCGCTTGGCCCAGGAGAGTTTGCGCTGCGCGCTGAGGGGTACCGCGGCCCTGCGAAGCGCGCGGTACCTGCTGCCCACGGCCCCCTTCCCTCACTGCACGCCTCGCCAGCTGCAGGCGCTTCACCTCACTCTAGAGTACATGTTCACGGACATGTTCTTACCGGATAGGTACGTACTTTGCTGCGATTTTACTCTTTTGCTGAAAATCCTTTCAGAATTCTGCTCAAGAGAAAGGTTTAGTCTATAATATGCATTCTTAA